>LSSN01001891.1:0-12708 GCA_001970855.1 Smittium culicis
ATATTTTTATTTTATAGCCCAGTATTATTTGCTAATTATGTACCTAATTTCTCATATAACGAGTTATTTCAATGCACATTATAAATTATCATGCCAACTTAGATAAATATAATCATTTGACTCAGTAGACTATTTTATTCTAATTGTGCTTGTTAGTGAATTAATCTGCGCTTGATTTTTATCATTCATTAAATTTAATATCATAGTCAAGATAATTTCTAAAATAAAATTTACTATTTGCTTTTAGCGCAAAGTGATATGCGATTAATTTCGGTTATAGCCATAATGAGGGCAGCGGTTTCTAAAAAAAATTCTTATAATTTTATTTGGTTATCTAAATATATTTTTATAAAGTTATCAGGAATTATAATTATTTGTAACCATTAAAACTTATGGTGTGTATATAAATATTTTAAACCACGTATATCCATTTAATAAGCACAATTGAGGCAAAACTTTTTTTTAATAAGATATTTACCATTAACTGGAAATTTAAATCCAGATCATTTTAAATGCTTGAGGTGATAATCTAATGTGAAAATATTTTAGAATTGTATAATTTCTCAACGATAAGCAGATAATTAGCAAATAAAAATCTAATAAAATTTTCTGTTTACTATCCAAGAAAAATTTTTACTTTCATTTTCTAAACTGCGAATAAAACCATTCTGACTAATAATTTAAAATATTTCATTAAAAAATATGGTGCGTATCAACTATTTTAGCTCAGTTTTTACACAGTGATGGTTAAGGTGGATTGAAAGTGATTAGCTTTTTTTTGCAGATTAAACTTCAGTATTGAATAAAACCAACGTAATTAATAAATAAAAAAAAATTTTTGCTCAATAAAAATTTAATTCCCCAACATAATTATTAATAATATAAAAATAGATAATTGATATATTTAGAATAATTTTAGATTGAATAGTGTAAAAAAAACTTAATATATGATGTTATTCAATTATTTTAAAAAATCTATCTTATATTCATTAATAAAACATTTTTTTACCTTGTAATTTTTTCCAAATCATTTATTTTGTATATTTTTTATTTTTGTCTACTTATAAGAGATTTAAATTCAAGTGGCTATTGCTAAATTTGATATTAAATCCGATTTTCATCATTAAAAAATTAAAAAAAAAATTTTTTTACTAAGTAAATCATTCGATTTACTACAAAAATAATTACCATTAAATGAAATATTTAATTAGATTAACTTAATAAAGATTCAGATATCGAATGAAATTACCTTTAGTCTATTTCAGGGATTTTTGTAATTAAATAATTTATAATATATTTATATCAATTAAATATTTAATCTTGAATGAGATGATTAAATATTTGTTCCATGTTTCCTCTTCTTAGATACAAGCTTTTTTGATTTTTTTTGAATCTTGTAAATTTTTTAATAACAAAATCAATTTCTTACTTTTTACTAAATTTTTTTTATAAAAATACGTTAATTTATATTTCTCAAAATAATTTATATTTAAATAATAAATTATGATTTTATTAGATAAAAAATATATCTCAGCTCAATTTATTAATTATTATCGTAAAATGAAATAAAAATAATTATATCAAAATAAATGTATGATAAGCTCATACAAAATTTGCTAAATTATCAAATCAGATTTTATATATATCAAAAATTATAAATTTATTTATTTCTTATGATTTATTCATAATAAAATTGGTCTGATAAAAATTCCTTGTCAATTTAATACAAATAAAAATCCATAATCCTGTTTCACGTAAAATGGATTGAATAACTAAGTTAATAATTGAAGATATAAATTATAGTAAAAAAACAATTTTTAAAAGAATATGAGATAAAAAAATATATTAGCAATAATAATTTTTCAAAACTAAAATAAAAATTTTTATTCCACTCATCTTTTTTTTTTCCTATTATGAATTGCTTGATAAAAAAATTTTTTTAAAATTTTTAATGTTAAAAATAAATATATTTAGCAACTATTGAAGCCCCATTATTTTAATAAGTTAACTTTTAACTATAATTTATCTATACTCAATTAATATATGATATTACAAATCAAGGAAGAAATTTAGTAAGATGCCATTTTTCAATAAGAAAAAATGTATATATATATACATATAGCCTAGTAGATTGAAGCAATAATGCTAAAGTTTAAATATGTTTATCAAAATAAATAACATAAAATCGGTCTTTAATCGTAAATATTATCTATTAAAATTTGCTTTTAGAAAAAAATATTAACTTTAAATAAACAAAGGCCATTTTTTAGTTGAAATAGAATTAATAAATTCTAATACTAAATTATATAATTTATCATATTATAATCATTTTAAGGATAATATATATCTTAATGTAAATTGATATGTTAATAAAAATAAAATTTAACACATTTTGTGCACTTATGGAGATTATATTAACAGATTGATATATTATGATTAGTAGTAAATTAAATAATAAATTAATTAAAGATAGTTGTTAATAGGTCAAAAATTTCAGGAAAGTTAATTTTTTTACCTTTAAAACAAAAAAAGATCATAATTTCACTCAAATTTTTCTCTATTTTATATGGATAGTTCTGAAAAATAAATAAAATAATACAAGATGAGATATAAAATATAGCTTAAAAAAAGTGAATTGCAAAAAATAAAATGAATAAATAACGGTGATAATAATAAATTTTTAAAATTTTTCGTTTTAATTTCAACATAAATAATTAACCAAATTTAGTTTTCAATAATAATAATTATTGTATTAGTTTAATGGTTGAGATATTCAACGCTATGCGTCACCAATAATTAGATCAAGGAAAAAATTATATTTTCATCTACCATTAATAATGATATAACTTTAAAAAAATAATAATACGTCAACAACAATTAATAGCATAAATAGGCTTTTTTTTCGAAAATAAATTAATTTCACGACATAATACAGATTTTAAAAATAATATAAAATTTTTAATACAAATTTAAATCTAAATTAAAAAGCGAATGAATATTAATTTAAATTCAAGTTTTAAAATTTTTATATAATTTTTTTCTATTTATTTTTACTCTTATGAAAAAATTTAAATGACCTAGCTATTTAGAAAATAAAAATTGCTTTTTTTTCTGTAAATAATAATATGTAAAAACTAATTTTTATGATGGGATTTTTTCAATCTATCAAAAGTGGTTAATTCATTTAAAAAAAGTATTGATTTTAATTTAAATATCTTCAATTCAAATATCCTCCCATAAATAACATAATATTTGGAAAAAATATAGATTATCTTAGTAATAATATTTTGTTTATAATAATAAAACAGAAGGAATAATTTTGGAATTTAATTTATCTTTAATTATTTTTAAATAAATTTCAACAGGTATCATTTACCCATTACATAAAAATTGCAAGTATTGAAATGATTTATTTTTGGTGTATTTAATTTTCTTGTTTTAAATTTATATTAAAGTCCAAAATTTATTTGATACACTGAAAATTTTTATGATATATAAGCAAAATTTGGCATAAAACAATTTGAGCATGTGAAACTGGTAAAAGAAAATGAGGGATTATTATTCAAATAAATAAGAATATATATGGTCTCAAACAGTGTATTAGTCGCAATTTGAATTTAATAAAAAAACTAATAATAAATACTTTAAATCAAAAAAAAAATTTAAAAAGTAAATTTTCAACCGAACCCCCAACACCTCTCTAGCAGCTCCATACTCACTGGGCATTTGTTCAAAGATAATTTTACTTAGCAGAATCAGTTTTATTTTTTTAATCATAATATAAAATATCATCTAATATTTTGTCTGATACAACCAATACCTTTGCCTAATTTTTAAAAGCAAATAGAATCACTAAGAAAAATATTTTTGCTTCCCTTAAAATTCCATATATTAGAAAGCAATTTTATTTTAATATCGCTTTACCTTTAGTTATTTAAAAAAAATTCACTTGAGGAAAGTAAAAATATTAAGAACTAATAAAAAAATAAATATAACAAAAAATAGCATCATTTATGATCAAATAGTACACAATGCTGTAGGATGTTCTTAAACATAAAAAAAAAATTATTATTTGTTATACTATAATTTTTTAATGAGAAATTTACTCTTTTTTCTTTTGAGTTGTCTATTGTTTTTATTATTTTCAAGTAATTAAACCACATCAAAAGAGGTAAATTATTTCAAAGTTAGACACAAAAGAAAAAATGGAAATTAAATAATAAAATAATCAAAAAATTGCACTCAATTTTGTGTCCAAGTTAAATAATTTGCTAAATTAAGCTAAAAAATATATAACACCGTAGACTAGTTTTAAAAATTTAGGTTTGAAGTGTTAACATCGAAATTTATATTAATAATCCATAGAAATAAACCAATATAAGTTTTCCAAAAAAATAATGAAAATTTTTTTCTGTACTCATTCGATTAGTTTTTTTCATGCCTGTAACTAGAATAATAACACAAATATAAATTAATTACTTCATTTTCCATTTTCAATTTTCGATTTGCCAAAATAAAAAAAGTAAAAGTAAAAGTAAAAGTAAAAGTAAAAGTAAAAGTAAAAGTAAAAGTAAAAGTAAAAGTAAAAGTAAAAGTAAAAGTAAAAGTAAAAGTAAAAGTAAAAGTAAAAGTAAAAGTAAAAGTAAAAGTAAAAGTAAAAGTAAAAGTAAAAGTAAAAGTAAAAGTAAAAGTAAAAGTAAAAGTAAAAGTAAAAGTAAAAGTAAAAGTAAAAGTAAAAGTAAAAGTAAAAGTAAAAGTAAAAGTAAAAGTAAAAGTAAAAGTAAAAGTAAAAGTAAAAGTAAAAGTAAAAGTAAAAGTAAAAGTAAAAGTAAAAGTAAAAGTAAAAGTAAAAGTAAAAGTAAAAGTAAAAGTAAAAGTAAAAGTAAAAGTAAATATAAATGACTTCGCTGTAAATTGAGTAGTGTATAAAACGGTAAAAGTTTGAATTTTTTAAATATTAAAATTTTATAGCCTAAATTTAGTTAATTAAAAATAGATAGACGCTTCGATGTTAATTTTATAGTTTTTAACGGAATTTGGAGTTAAAAATTTATGATAGACTGAATATTGAGATAAATATGATAAAAACAAAGTACACGGGATAAGTTTAAATTTTTATATAATTTTTCTAATATGTAATTATAAAATATAATTATAAATTTTTTTTCAAATTTGCGTAAATAATCATTATACTTGATAAAGTATAATATTATTAATAGCTTTCGATATTTTAAGTGATTTATAAAAGTTTTCATTTTTTGTAAATTAAGCTTTTATTTAGTTTAAGTTTGAAAAATATAATAGATTTCATTATAGGCTAAACCAATTTATGACAAATGGTGAAGTTATATTTATTTAGCTGTAAGATTTATATTAAAACTTAGCTAAAGAATAATAAACAAATATATATTGTAGAATGATATAATTTATAATTTTTTTTAGTAGTATAAATTATAAAAATATATTGTGACACTCCTGTAGTTTTTAATTGAAGTAGTTGGGGGGGTGGTAGTATGGCTAAAGTGTGACTTGAATTTAATGAATATTAACTCGATCTGCATTAAATGGGCGAGAGTATTCTAGAGCTTTATTAATTTTTTTTTTTTCAGAGCATAAAAAGTTCAAAATGAAAATGACTTTTTTATTCCTGACGAGCTTTATTGGTTGTAAAAAAATTTGAAGAAAATTTTTATTGGTACATTTATTAAGAATCTGCAGAATCTATTTGCCAGATCACATAAGGTAGTTTATAATTACGAAAAAATTTTAAGTGCGAAAAAATAAATATATGGCTAGTAAAACAGAACGAAAAAAAAAAATTTGTTCAATAGATTTTTGAAATATCTTCTATATTTGGGAAAGCGCTAGTAAAGTAATTTACAAGCATATTAATTTACATCAAAATGGCTAAAAAAACCTCAAAAACAAAAACAAAATCAAATGAGACCAAAAAAGACATACCAATATCAGAGACAATAGCAGAACATGCTACAGTAAAGGAGGAAGACAATGTAAAATCGCTAAAAAATAAAAAACAAGAATCTTCTGGTAAAAAGAATCAAAAGCCTTCTGCATCAGCAGTATTTTCCTACACCGAGAGTTGGGATAAGATTAGACCGCCTTTAAATTCTGAAATGTAAGATCGCGTACAACAAACTAATATTATAAACTTTTATTATTTTTTAAAAATTTATTGTCTTATATTTACCTATATATTTTTAATAAAGAATAAATGCAATGTCTCTACAAGGGTTTGAAAATACTACGCCTGTCCAATTTGCTACTATTCCACAGCTTTTAAAAGGTAAAGATGTAGTCGTAGAAGCTGTTACCGGCTCAGGAAAAACTCTCGCATTTGCTGTACCAGTGATCGAATTACTTATTAAAAAAATAAAAAAAAATAAGCAATCACATCAAAACCCTCAAGCCATTGTTATTAGTCCAACTAGGTATTTTTATTAAATAGCTAAATAATTTTAACGCCTATTTTTTAATGTAATGAATTTATTAATTTTAGAGAGCTTGCTCAACAAACTTATAAAGTTTTCACAAATTTAATAAGTTTAACAAAATTTGATTTTTCGGTCAGTCTTGCGATTGGTGGCTCAGCAAATGAATCTGAAACTATTGAACAAAATACAGCTCTTAAATCGGCTGGAACTAATATTTTAATTGGTACTCCAGGTAGACTTGAAGATTTAGTTTGTGGTCGATTAATCGGTAATAATTCTAAAGCTGCAGATAACCAAAATAAAAAAAAATGGCAGTCAGGAAGTGGCCGCCGTAGCACTCCAATAGTCAATTGTCGCGAGCTAGAAGTGTTAATAATGGATGAAGCTGATAGATTGCTTGATTTAGGTTTTGAGAAACAGTTAAACATGATCCTCTCTATGTTGCCAAAACAACGTAGAACTGGACTTTTCTCTGCTACTATGAGTGAAGCTTTAACAGAACTAGTTCGTACTGGACTTAGAAATCCTGCAAAAATTTCAGTCAAAGTAGAAAGTTTGGATGGTTCAGGATTAAATCAAATTACCCCCTCATCGTAAGATCATTGACTTTAGGAATTATTTTCATATCCTAATCTTAAGATAAAGTATTAACTATTTTTATTTTACTTACTTTTTAGACTAAATATTTATTACATCACTTGTCCGCCTGATCGAAAAATTTCTCAGCTAATTAGATGGATTGAATCAAGACCACCTCAAAAGTATATTGTTTATTTCTCAACCTGTGCTGCTGTTGACTACTTTTACCGCTTACTTTCAAACTATTTTAAATATCGCAACGCTGAAAGTGGCAATAATACATCTGATTCTCCACAGAGCATCGTTGTTGCATCTCTACATGGTCAGATGAACCCTAAGAAGCGAAGTTTGACTTATGATAATTTTACCAGTCTCCCCTTAGTCACTAGTGGTTTACTTGTTTGCACTGATGTCGCAAGTCGTGGTCTTGATATACCTGATGTGGATTGCGTTATTCAATGGGACCTCCCATCTGACCCAAAAGTTTTCCCCCACAGATGCGGCAGAACTGCTAGGGCTGGTAGGGATGGATCCGCTTTAATATTTTTGAGCCCAGGAAGAGAAGAAACTTATATAGGTATTTATTACGTTTATCACCTATTATTCTCAAGCTTTTTTTGCTTGTAAATTGTCTATATTATGGCATTTAAAACATTTCTTTATCAAAATTTATTTATTTCAAATACTCTGTTTTGCATCAATAGAATTTATGAGTATCAGAAAGATCCCGATGCTGGAAACTAGCTATATAAATGCAGATTTCACACCTTTTAAAAAAGTAGGCGAGAAATATCCAGAAATAGATTCAGAAAGTGATAGCTTGATCGAATCAATTAGAAAATCAATCTGCTTAGACCGTGATACTTATGATAAGAGTCTAATTGCTTTTGTTTCATTTGTAAGGTCATATCAAAAACATGACGCTAATTACATTTTCTCGCTAAAATATATTGACTTGGCACTGGTTGCAAAAGGATTTGCTTTACTTCATGTAAGTTTGAATTTTTATATTAGCAACAATAATACATTACTAATCTATTTAGAGATATCTAATATTGTTTATACATTCATTTTTTGAGTTTTAATCTTGTTTTTTACTTTATCTTAGCTCCCTAGAATGCCAGAGCTTCAGAAGGTGAACCCAGACAGCTTTAAAAATTTTGATTTTGATGTAAGTGCATTTTCTTCATAATATAGTTTTGAAAAATAAAGAATTATTTAAATTAATTATGTTTTTGGAATAATTATTTTGAAAAATAGTACGATAAAATTCCATATACAGATAAATTGAGAGAAAAACAGAGGTTAGCTAAGCTTGCAATTCTAAAAGAAAAAAATTCTGCAGATAGCAGTAATAAGGATAAAAAATCAAAAAAGAGAAAAGTTGAGTCTTGGTCCAATAAAGCTGAGCAAAAAGAGAAAAAGCAAGTTAGACTTGAGAAAAAGATTAAAAAGCGCGATGCTATTTCCAGGGCCAACTCATTGGCTGATTCAGAAAATAGTATCGACAACTCATCACTAAGCACAGGGTTAGGATCAGTTGTAGCTAATACAAACGATCCAGAGGCTAGGAAATCTGAGAAACTTGATCAAATAATTAAAGAAAAATCTATGGGTGGAGCTAAATCTTTGCTAGGACTTATTAGAAAGCAGAAGCCTAATAGAGTTTAGGCACTCTAAGTGACTATAATTTTTCATACTCGTTGTATTTAGATTAGAATTCATTATTTCTATCCAGAATTGCATTGTAGTGATTTAGAGTTTATACTTTAATTTTATTATTAGTCTGAAGTTTAATTTTTTTGTCTTTCAAATTTTAAGTTGCTAAAATCTTTTTTTGGCTTTTACAATTTCATGCACAACTATCATTTGTTCTCTCCACTTTTAAACGTAGCAGAGCTAGATTTAATTTAGCAAAAAAAAAAAAAATAGAGAAAAATTTATTTATTGATTGCATAAAAAATTTACCATCTAAATTTATACGTTATTATTTATGAGCCTTTTTATAGTTTAGAATGAGTCTAGATAGCGTAACATGATCAACCCGATCTACTCTGGAAATATCCACATAAAGAGGAATATCGTTGTAAATTTTTTTCAGGAAGGATAAGTACATTAATAGTATTTCAGAAAATCCCGAATTACAATCATCATAATCTGAGCCATTTTCTTCACAGCTTTTCGCAGCATTTCCAGCGCTGGTCGAGGATTTTTTTCTCAATTCTAGAAATTTTTTTCCAAAAGATGTTATTATAGACACGTCTTCCGAAATGAAGATTCGCAAGGCTTTCCAGTATTCACTCAGAATTGATAAGCTTTCACTTGCTGGCTGTAAAAATAATGGCACTGACAGAGTTAAAAGGAATCTTGATTGGTGTAAAGTATAATTTTCAGTTGTATTGATAAAAAAATTAAGGATGTTTATCAAAATAAAATCAATATTCGATTTTGGTTGCGAGCTTTGTAAAAATAACTGATTAACAATATATTCCAGAGAAGAATCACTTGAAGAAATAAGTCTAAGAGTTTTTGTTGCTGGATGGTATATTAATTTGGAAAACATTTTAGATTCTATTATATAACTAATTATCATTTCCCATTTGTTAGTATCAAAAAGTAAGAGCTTAGACACGTTTTCAAAACCATAGATGCTTGCAGAAAAACTTACTGCACCAACAACAGCTGAAAGATTTGACTTAACAGATGCTTTTATTATAGGGAAGTTTATGGAAAAGTAACCCGCGAGAGTATCTTTTGAAGGATTATCGCCATCAAGGGTATGGTTATCTGCATAAAATTCATCGATAAAGCAAATGCACTCAAGAGAGAACAATAAATTAAAGCATTTTGGACATGAAAATTCTAGTTCTATTAAATGTATATTATCAATTTGCGCAAGTAATTTTGTTTCATGGATCGAGTTTTTCGGGATTTGGGATGATAAAATGTCAAAATGATTGCAAAAAATACTAAAATAGCTGAGTTTTGATTTCGATAATGCGAAAGCAGAGTCAAATTCTTGTTGAGAAATTTTATAAGTTTTTCTTAAATTGGGCAAAGCGATTTTTTGATAATTTAGTGCCACCGATAGTTCGCTTTTTGAAGCGTTAGAAAATAAGCCCAAAGATTTTGGATATCGAACAATTGATACCTTAGTTAAGGCTGAAGCGCTAAAATAAATTTTTTTGTTTGATGTAGCAGAAGATTTAATGGTTACATTTTCTAACGAAATTACTGAGCCATATATTAAACCAATATATTTCTTAATTAAAAAAAAGTCAATATAAATATTAGCAGTGTAAGCTGGATCTAGTTCGCTAGATATGGTAAGCTTGACAGAATCTTCGTCGAAATTTGAGTTTAGCAGGTGGCCCTTTTTGCTAACAGAGTATGAAAGTTGAGAATTATTGGAGATATTTTCGTTAAAAAGTGTAATACTTTCTAAAACGCCGCTTATTGAAACAATGTCATTTAGTTTGTATCCAAAGCAAATAGAATCTACCTGGTTTACATTGTTTTTAGACTGGATTTTATCTTGCTCAAAAAACTTTTTAAAAGAAATTAAAATATCCTCAACTGTAGAGCCATTATTTGAGTCTAGATAAAAGCTCTTTGAGGCAGTGGATAGTATCGAGTTGTCAATATTAGAATATTTTAGAAAACTGCTTGAGCTATTTACTGAAAATGAATGTTTTAAAAATGAGTCAGAGTCCAAAAGCAGACAAAGTCCATTATGTTTTATATCGGGTTTAAGGTTATTGTCGATCTTATAAACTTTGTCAATCATAACTAATCCTGAATCATCTAAAATTTGGATCAGAGATATATTAGTTTTTGGTATAACCTTTATATTCTTTTTGTGCAATTTAGCCAAATACGCTACATTTTTTTGATAATACTCAAGTTTGTAGGAAACTGATTTGATAATAAGAGCCTTTTTCAAGTCGGATAGCTTTCCTGGAGATAAGCTATTTGGAGTGATCTTGTCTTGGGGTATGAATTCAGAAGAGTATGCCATAAAACTAATATTGTTAGTGGATTTGTTTATTATTAGATCTCCCAGTTCAACATTTGCTGCATTTTCGCTAGAAGGGGATATAGGAACTATGTAAACATAAATATAAGAATCTGTATCTTTAAAGCTATTTGGTGCTTTAGGAGATGGCACACTTTGGCTAAAAAGACTAGATGACGAATTGTATTTGATTAGTTTTGATGAGTGAAATTTAGCAACAATAAATAGATCAAAATTTTGAAAATTTTCATTTTGGGGCGTTTTATTAATATTCGACGGATTAGAAGCGATATAATAGGTGTCCCAAAGCCAAAGATGGCCCAACATTTGGCGAGTAGTATAAATATCATTGTGGAAGAAGTATGAGCTGCATATGCAATTCATTCGAGAATTGCCAATATTTCCAGATGAATCATAGGTATTTTTATTATTTCGTTTATTGCTTTTACAGACGTTACATAGGTTTGAACCAACATCAAAACTGTTAAATGTCTGTACAATCAAAATAGGAATTTTAGACGATGAGTCGCATAAAAAAGTGTTTCCATTATCATCTATAGATAAAATTCCGCAAATAGGGATATTTCGAAGGCCAAATTCATAATTCGCTTTAAAATATGTTAAGCTAGGTGGATATATTGCTGTTTCTAAAAGAGTACTTGGAGAGTTCAAAAATATGCATTTTTCGTGGTAATTAGTGTTGCTATTTTTTACAATTATTTCAAAATTCGACAATATATAGTTCCATATATTTAAGTTTAATTCTGAAATATAAAAGAGATTATGGTTAGTTATATATTTAGGCAGGCAGTTGAGATTTTCTACAGTATTGGGGCTGACATAGCTCTCAATATTTAATTTATGATTAAATATATTCTGTTTAGAATAGTTTTTAATGAGGCTACTTTGAAGATTAGATATCTTATTCAGGCTTAAGACTAATGAAATCATAGATGATATAGTATCACAGGTAAATTCAATTTTATGGCATGGTATCTGTAGCGAAAAATCAGATCCAAATTTTACAGATAATTTCAAACACATTTCTATAGCTAGAAACAAAATTCTTTGGTCACAGATTTTAATTGACTTTAATAAGTTAAATATGCTCGAGGTAACCTTATTGCTCGGGAGATTAAATGGAATTGGTGAGTATGCTTGTTCATTTGTTTGGCCCAAGACATCAACGGTAGTTTTTTCTCCTCCTAATAATATAAAAGAATTTTCTATCTTATTTTTATACTGCGATAAAATTTTCCAGCTGTAAATAAATTGAGGGCGATAATCATTAGATGAATCTGGTAAGTGCCAAGTGTAAACTGAAACGTTATTAACTCTAATTGTAGTATGTTCGCGTATTGGAATCCAAGGGTTAAAAGATTCACAAAGTCCGATTAATAAATAAATATTATCATCAATCAAAAAAAAGCCAATTTTCGAATCAATTATTTTTGTAACCCTTCCGGTAAAGAAAATCAACTGGTTATCTTTTGATGCATTTTGAATTAAATTTATTGCATTGTGATCATTATAACAGTCTAATATGTCATTTGAGCTAAAACTAGAGTTAATACTAGAGTAAGTGATTTCATTGAAGTAGGTATTATTTTGATTTTTAGAAGGGCTAAATAAATTGGCCCGAGGTGAATAATTATTTGGAGA
>LSSN01001892.1:0-14743 GCA_001970855.1 Smittium culicis
CCGGATACATAGCTTGAAGGTCAACCCAGTTGCCTTTTTTGCCGATTTTCCTGTCCACCGTCCACCGGTGGATGACAGACCGGTTATTTCGTCGTTTCCGGTCGATTATCGTGATGATAGTCTGACCGTTTGAATCTTGAGAGCAAAATTTTTTGATCCACCGGGCGCTCCCGGTCACCCAGGTGGCCATCCGGGCCTTCATCGGAGCCTTGATGAGGTCGGCGATCCATGTTTTTGATGTTGGCCACTTATGATATGCACGCTCACGGGCTGTGCTGGTGCGCATGAACACTGAGCTTATGCCCAGTTCAAAGTGAATAGTAGATAAGAAATAAAATTTTATAGATTCTCTAATCCTATTGGCTCGCCCAAGAAAAACTTTTCTAAGAGAGAGAGAGAGAGATTCTGCATCGATGGTTATAGTCAATTTTATTTATTAAGGGCGTAAAAAAAAGTGAATAGTAGATAAGAAATAAAATTTTATAGATTCTCTAATCCTATTGGCTCGCCCAAGAAAAACTTTTCTAAGAGAGAGAGAGAGAGAGAGAGAGAGTGTGTGAATAGTGGATAAGAAAAAAATTTTCAAGATTCCCCAACCCTACTGGGTCGATATGAGGAATATATCATTATCTATTAAGATTTATATATTAAGGATGGTCATGAATTTTATTCAATCGAAATACGTATTAAAAAGGAAGGTAAAAAATCAAACTATAAATATCGTATAATTATTGTAATTTAGCATCCAGCGACTTGGTTCAAGCAGGTGATGGTAGCGCTCTTGTATGAGAGGGTACCGCTCAAAGGACTAAGGTTAATTCTGGTTGGGCTAAAAGTACCCATGTTGCGGGTGCCCTTTTGAGTGCCATCGACGAAGAAGGTAAGAACGGAGTCAATGTATGTGACTTTAAGAGTTACGGTGGTCTTAGCACCAGTTTGGAGGGGAATATTTGCAGCACTGACAAAGTTATATGCATTAGGGCTAATATTGTTGTTGGTAGTGAAAACACCGACTCTGATTTCGGCGTATGGAGATCCGGTACCAACAGGTTCACCCAAGAAGAAGTAAATATCACTGGTGGTTTCGATTTCAGATTCGAATTCAAAGTTCTTACCTCCACATCTCAAGAAGTATTGGCCAACTTCGTTATAAACTTTGGAAGCAGCAGCAGTGTTTGAGTTGTTTGGTAGTTTAGTGACGGATGTGCATTCGAGTTGTTTATCTTCACAGAAGTCAGCAGAGTAGCAAGCAGCGGTTCCGGAAACGATGACAGCAGTGCCAGTTTGTGATGCAAAGTAGAATTGGGTGATTTTGTAGTTGTTAACCTTGTAGGTCATAACAGTTTTTCTGTTGTTTTTAATAGTCATAACAGATCCGTCGTACTCAACGTTGACAAGACCAGTAACATAACGCTTAGATAGCATATCGCGTTTAGCTTGTGAGTAACGTCCACGAGATACAGAGGTTCTACCGGAAGCAAGACCGAATTGAACTTCAATAACACCGTCAGCACCATAGACACCCTTTTCATTGGAGAAAGCGAGGTATAGATCAGAATCAGCGTTGACTTGGAGGGTAACATTGAATCCTGGGGTAGTGCATGGGAGCATGATTGGATTTTCAACGTTATATTCCCTGTTTCTGTTTCCTGAAGTGTTGGACAAGTTCAAGATATTTTGAGCAGATGAGCAGTTTTTAGCTTCGCAGATGCTATCACCAGAGCAAACGACTGAAATGTTCTTAATTGGTGTGTTGTTGGCACCAGCGGCAAAGTAGATGTAGTAGCTATCGCTTTTTTGGAAACTATCATCTTGGAAATCTTCATAATTAGTGAAACTGACTTTAGTGTCACCTCTATATAATTCAATTCCATCAGCAGTGAATTTGACTGTGGCAGTAGTTGCCCCAGATTCAGTGAGTGCGGCAGCAGCAACGGCAGGAGCATTTACAGTTTCTCCCAAAAACCAATCTTCAAGATAGAAGGCAACGTTACCAGTAACGGTTGAAGGAGCTTCAGGGTCTTCGCTTCCTGAGATTGCAAAGTGAACGTCAGTAGTACCTTCAACATCAAAACTAATTTCAAATTGTTTTGAAGAGCAAGGGACTTTGATTACGCTGTCAATTTCATATACCTTAATAGTGTTTGAAGCACATTCTACATTAATATCAGAAAAAGTGTTAGTGCATTGAGCGGCACCTTGAGCGAAAGCGCCAGCACAGAAGGCAGATAGACCAACAGCAAACTTGGTGAGGTTGTTGAATAACATTATTATGAAGTACTAGATAAAATTTTTTTATAATTTGAATTGACTTTCAATTAAGAGGATTATTGCTGATTAAATATAAAAAATTTATTCCAGGTATCTTAATAGTTCCTAGCATAATTTCGAGTTTTCTGCGAAATCTCTGTTTCATAATAAACTTTAGACTATCTGCAAACCCCTCAAATTTAACATCCCTTTTCAATTTTTAGGACATTTATTATTACAAATATATACGATATTCGTTTTGTGTAATGATTATTTTAGAAAGTATTTTGGATAAGAGTGCTATTTCGCGGACCTTTTTTATTGTACTAGCATTCCAATAGAAGTTTATTATTTGAGTGTTTCATTTATTTTTTTCATAATAGAGATTATCGACCACTAATTTTTCTGCTGATTTGTAATCATTTTATTTTAATAGGCAGGTAATTTTTGAGTTTAAAATAACGCTATTAATTTAATTCTCAACTTTAAGTATATAGTTTGAATCAAGCGCTTATGATCGAGCTTAGGTTTATTTGATAAATCTTGTTGAAAACACTAATAAAAACATATTTTATGCCATTAATAATTGCTAATGGCACTAAACCACAGAGAATATACAAAATATTTTCTAGGCTAGACATCTTTACAAGCCAAAATTTGTCTAACAAACACTACAAAGCTTCTCCGAAAATACTAGTGTTGTATTAGAACTGTTTTTATGAATATTTACTTTGTTATTTTGTACAAAGTTTTTAATCAATCGCTTACTAATATTTTAACATTATACACTTGAAATTATATGAATAAGGATTAAATATTGATTTTCTGATACTCAAGCGATAATTGAGTAAAGCCTTTAGGGCTAATAATTTGTAGCACTTCAAGTAGCTTTACGACTTTTAACAAAGAAAACTTTATCTAAATTAAAAATAGTGTGCTTTTATGAACTTTGTTAAAAATGTTAAAATTCGTCACCAAATATTATATTATAATTTACTGAACACAATAGAACCATATTAGCAGTTCCCTAATGTTTTGAAGCTTTATTAATTGCAGAAATTTTTTTTGTTATTTCAAAATATTCAATTTTCATTTTTTTTAATCATGGAATTTAATTATAAAGATAAAAACAGTGGAAAAAATTCTTTAAAGTAAACCAAAAAATAATAAAGCTGATGCAATTGTATTAATAAAATAGTATCCAATTACATAGTAATTATTCGGTTGGTATAATGAATGTGTATCGAAATAAAATCGAATTACAGCACAAATTCGAATATTCATCCAAAAAATGCTATTATTTATTGCTGTAATTACAAGTAGTCATGGGTCTAAGTTCAGTCCAATAAAATCGAATTCGTCGATATCATTGAGCACCCAGTGGTAGCTTATATCCAACTGATAAGGTATTGTTGAGCGAATTCAACATAATTAATAAACATATTTGATATAAAGCGATTAAAGCCTGAAATATGTAGAGACTATCGTTTCTAAACTGCCAGGCTGTAATCAAGTAGAGAATACTTGATGGCCACAGTTTAGAACTTGAAGCTTTAATTTTTTTTTATCAATAGGTACTAATGTTTTTGAACAAGGAGAGAAACTAGCTATACTTTACCCTATGACTAAAAAATATCTAGAATAAAGTATAGTATAAATATATTGGTTTAATTTATTATCTAAGATTTATAATATTTTTAAAGCAAGCTAATCATACTGGTATAAATATATGCATTCAATTATATCCAATGAACCAGTAATTAAATTGGCTTGGAAATAAAACTATTCTGTTATTCGATGTGTTAGAAAGAAGGTTAAGAACGGTACAACTAAATATCATTTTAATAAAGATTATATAATAACATTAACACTGTAAAAAGAAACATTGTCATAATGCGTGAGCACAGGCTAATTATTTTTTCAAAATAATAATAATCTAGCTATAAAGCATAATTTCTAGGTACTAATTAAATTTTCGATTCATATCTTATGTAAAGCAAATAAATTCTTCATTTTATATTAAAATCTACTATATTTAAAATCTTATTAACCGAGTATTTCGCAACTGGATTATATAGTTTATTAAGAAAATTTTCTAAATCAACAAGAAAATAATACTAATTTATTTCAACGGCTGTATTAATTGAATAGCTACTTAATCAGCATGCTTATAAGAGCTTTTTTTTAATGATTTTTATGAAGATAATATTATTTATAACAATTATTAACTTTAGTGTTTAATAACCATAAACAATTTAGCTTCAAACCAAATTAATTATGTAAGAATATTATATGGCATATTCTTGGAGAAAGCAGAACTTCTTTTCTTAGGGTTTCTATTTGCTCATTTATATTAGGTGTAAGTATAAGAATAAGTATAAGTTTTTGTTTTTTTTGTTTGAAAGTTTATTTAAAATTTAATGATAAAAAAAAATCAATATAATAAAATTGAAATTTTGATAAAAAATAATTCATTATCCGATTCCCTTCGCTGCTCTAGCAGCTCCGTACCTACTGTAAATTGGTTCAAGGTAAAGGTATTGGTTGTATAAAATAAACCATTATATGATAAATTATAAAAATAAATAAAAATAAAAGTATAGCAATCTTACAGTATGTCAGAATTTTGAAAGTTACATCACTAAAAGGCATCTTTTTCCTTATTAGGACACCTTTGCGATTATTCGCTGATAAATTGCCTCATTATTTTTCAAGGAAATTTCTTTTTACTGTTTGTATATAAATAATGCTATGAAAACTTAAATTATGAATTACTGGTTTAAATTGAATTAGAAATTTAATTACCATTCAGCTAAAATACACTAGTGTATAATTGCTTACAATTTTTTTGAGTTTATCGCTTACAAGTTTTGCATAATTGAGTTGTAATGAACAGCGAATATAAGTTCTTAAATTAATGAATACATGTTAAACTAATACATACTTGTAAAATATACTACTTTTGGGCTTAATACTTATAGGTTGCAGTTGAATTAAATTTAAAAAATGTGTAATTTAAGTACTCTAGTAAAATTCTTAATCCGATTAAGCTTAAATGCAAAAATTAGATTTCCACGTTGAAGATTTGCATATTAGGAGCATTATTTATCTACAAATTCTAAAAGGTAGGCATACTTATTTTAATATTTAACAACTTGCACTAAAGTTGTTTTATAATTATATATTTTGTTTCAAGATGACTATAAAGTTATTATACATAATTAGTTATAACTAAAAATAGTTGAGAACTGAGACCATACCCAAACTACTTTAACCCTTTCAGGGGTGGTTGGCTTTTTTTGAACTACCAAAATCATCCATCTGTATGACAAATTGATAAATCATTTTAGTACGACACTTATTTATTTGCTGTATATATTATTCGTCCAATAAATAATTATTTACTGTATACATATTACAAATACCTTCTAGTGAGAAATAAGGTAAAAAATTGATATTAAACCAATAATAAGATAATATACTAATTCCACTAAAACCGCTGATTGAATATTTTGATATTATTGGAGGACTACATTTATTTGAAATTTAAAATAGTATAATTTATCTGCGAATAATGACACAAGAGTCCTAATAAGGAAAAAGATACCATTTTGTGATGTAACTTTCAAAAATTCAGACATTCAATCAGATTGCTCAAAAAACTAATTCTGCATACTAAGAAATAACTAATAGGAATAGCTACACTTGTAAAAATATTATCCCATATACTAAAAGCTCAAAGCTTAAATTTAAAAAAGTAAATTGTATAATGGTGCTACATTTTGTACTCTAATATCTAGAAATTTATCACAAGTTATGTGGATTAGAGCTAATTGAAAATAGCTTCTATTTTCATCAATTTATAACTTACCCCTCTTTTTAACTAAATTATTTTAGAAATAATTAGTAAGCGGTTTTACTGAAATATAATGCGACATTAACTACTCTATTTTGGCAACATATATTTAGGTATTCTAACAAAGTATAGGCAATTGAATTAGCCCCTATCATATGTTCAAAATGTACATTATAACCACTAAAATATCATCCGTTGTGATAATATGAACTA
This sequence comes from Smittium culicis, assembly GCA_001970855.1. NCBI lineage: Eukaryota > Fungi > Kickxellomycota > Harpellomycetes > Harpellales > Legeriomycetaceae > Smittium > Smittium culicis. Next base: position 6,320 of record LSSN01001892.1, read on the forward strand.
TGTTTATTAGTATCTATTTTATGCCAGCTATCAATAAATCTTTTAAAAAAATTTTTATTTGTATTTATCAGATGTTACGATTAATGGCTTCGATTAATTTCCACATTCGCTATTATACTGGGATATTCTTCAGAGAAGCGGAACTTCTTTCCTTAGAAATTTTATTTGCTAGTATGAATTAGGGTAAACTATTGGTTGTGTCAGTTAAACCATTCGATGATAAATTCTAAATTTAATTATACATAAAAGTAATGCTGCAAAGTAGGAAAAGCTTTATGGCAAAGTTCCGCCCCTCAAAATATCCCCCCCACTATATTATTGGATAAACACTGTTGTTCCAGAATATTATGTTTAAATTTAAAAATCCTAGTTTGAATATGGTGAAGGGGAACTACAATTTTTATTAGGGTTTATCTCGAATAAACTTACAATATGAAAAAAACAATGCATTTATAGACCTCTTAGAAAACTCGAAGCCCAGTTACATGGGTTCTCTTTTAATATTCTAATACCTGGATATTCCTTCATTTGGAACTATTATTGAATATTGCTAGAATTATCGGAATCTATAAGTATCAATGAGTAGCGTCTATATTGTGGTAATAAATAGAAATTATAGCAAGAGCACTTTTATGATTTAACCCTTTCATGCGCGGTAGACTATATTTGATATACATAATATAGCCAACTTTATTTGAATATTATACTTTAATTCCGAGACCTTTAGAAATATTGGTTAATTGAAAAATAACAGTAAATAATAAATTTAGTAATAAAACATAAACAAGCCAATAAATTCATTTTTTTAGAGCGTTGGATGGGAAAGGGTTAAAGAGCGTTTAGAATTTATTCCAATAAAGTTACGTAATGGATTATCATTTTTTTCATAGAAATGTTTCAAATTTTCCAAGGAGGTCTGTGACACCTTAACAATGGGATTTAACGAATACTTATTACATAATTAATCTACCAAAATAATAATCTGCACTTGGTAAGTTAACCTGATAAAATTGAAGATTCATTCATAAATGATTGACATCCTTATACCAAATATATCACATATCTACTATTTAAATATTGACTTTTGGTTAATACTGTGTTCTAATCTATTTCCACTAGCCATTTTTAAATTAGAATTTAGTTAACCCTTTCCCGTCCAACATTCTTTAAAAAAATCAATTATATGATTCGTTAATGATTTATAAACATGTTTATTATTTGTCAATATTTTAAAATATACCAGTAAATCTTGAAGCCTCTGAATTAAAGCATTTTAATTGAACTCGGTTGGCTATATTTGGTAGACCAAAATTTGTCTAACACCTGTAAAAGGGTTAACAGGTATATAAGAAACCATTCGATAAATAATATAGAAAGTTCTCAAAAATCAGAATCACGAGTAGTAGATTAGTTTTAATCATAAAAGTTTAGCCAACCACCTAAAAGTGTTAATAAATTGCCGCATATCAATAATTTATTGCTATAAAAAATATTCATTTCAGACTATTTGAATTGCTTGCTTTGTTGACTAGTTCTTCACAAACCCTTTCAGAGGCGGTTGGCATTTTTTGAGCTACCAAAATTATCCAACCAAACGGCAACAATATAAATTATATAAGATAATAATTAGTTATTGGATGGTAAATTATAAACATCCAATAACAAATAAATATAATATGACCTATCCACTTATGATTATTTAATAAGTTTAAGTGTGCTTGCCCCGAAAAGGGTTAATAAAATCAATATTATAATTCGTTTATGATTTATAAGCAAATTTATTACTTGCTCCTTTACGATTTACCAATGCTTCTTGAAGCCTCGGAATTAATTTAATTTAATTTAATTGAACGCTGTTGGCTATATCTGGTGGGTCAAAAATAGCCTATCTCCCGGGAAAGGTAATTACTAAATAAATGGTATTAGATAAGTCTTTATTAGCCCTTTCACGGGAGATGGACTATTTTTGACCGACCAGATATAGGCTCTGACTAGTAGCTCAATGATCTCAACGAATTCAATTTTGTTGGAACGAGCTTAATTCAATGACTGCTTGTAACTTCAGTCATGCAGCGTACTTGAAGCAATGCCTGGGTGGATCTTTCGGTTGGTAGATTGATTCCATTTCCCTTTAGGTACGCAGCCGGTAGACCGGCAGAGGAATTAGTTAGTATTAGAATATTAGTTTTTTTATGCCTTGCACCGAATTTCTATTTTTTTAGTTTATTTACCGCGTATTTTCTATTATTGTTATCGTACCAATAAAATTCCGTGATAAAAAAAAAAAAAATTAAAATTAAAATTGGCAGGATAAAAGTTGAATTAATCATAATTAACTGTAATTTAAAAATTTGGGATAAAACGGTCTAAAATACTTATTGTAGGATGTTTATTTAGGCTTGCGAATCAACTCGTACCAAATATTTCCTTGCACCATTTATCTATTACTAAAAATTCCGACGTATTTTTATGATCGAATGAATTATCTGATACAGGCAATAGTTTTCTAAAGCTGAATGAACAAATAGATTTTATTAAAAAAATTATCTCACACCCCTATTGGTCTACCATATAATTAACTTGTACTTGAATTAAATATTAGATCATGAAGCGCTATAAATTATAATTGATTTATGGCCTGGCTAGGAATCAATGGTCTCAACAATTTCTATTTTGTTGGGAATGATGTAAATTTCTTTCTTTCGTTTTGTTTGTGTTTTTTATTGATAATACGATAATAATGTAAATTATAAAATATAATAGACAATAATTATAAATAGAAGGAATAAAGTAACTAAATTCGGCTAACTTTTATGTTTTTAGGGTTTTTTAATTTGTGTTTTTACGGGAAGGTAAGTTTTTTTAAGGCCGATATATCTCCCTTGTTCAAAAGTGCTCCTTTCATGCCCATTTTAATTACCTTATATAATTTATGCAATCTCTTACCGCTTTATTATTTACTGTCTATTAATGAATTATAGATAAATAATAACTACAGCACGACCCTTAATTTGATTAAAAATTCATTAAAAACGTTTGTATATTAACTAGAGACAATATAAATTGTGCTTGGTGTTGCGGGGGTATAAAATTGGACAATAAGTAAGTTACTAGACTACTACCATTGATAATGATCTTGTCCCTTTTAACGGGAGGTATACAGTATTTGATCTACCAAATAAAGCCAACTGTGTTCAATTAAACTACTTTAATTCCTAGATCTTATGAAATATTGGTATATTTAAATTAACTTCAATTTTTAAACTTTCTATTAAACTATAAAAAATTCACAAAATTGGATTTTTAAAAGAGCGCTGGACTGGAAAGGGTTTCATCCTTCACTACTGGATTCTCCAGTTATCCGGTCTATATGATGCAATTTCACCAAGGGTTTTATGAATAGTAGCTGAATTTCACTTTAATTAATTGTCCAATCAATAGACTATTAATGGAAATTACTTGTTATGTATTGTAATGCAATTTTTTTATTATATGAACCAGAATTACTATTGCTTTTAAGATAGTTTACTTGACTGAGTATTTTCTAATATAACTAATATAGTTAATAATATTCTTTATTATGCAAAATTTATGAAACTCGTATAAATTATAGTTTTTTTTTCCTAACAAGTTCATATAGCCACCATTAGATTTAAATTAGTATATAAAAAGCCCTACTACTAAGATTTTTTCAACAGTAATATTTCTTGCCTGGTTGTTTCTAATTGGTGTATTTTGTTGTAAGTTTTTTATAGGCGATTAATCAACATTCAAGAAGGCAGAAAAAGTTATTCTGATAGATTTAAATATTCTGTATAATAATAACCAACGATAAAATGAAATACTTGAAAACAAGTGTTCTAATATTTATTCAGCACTCTATCAATTTTCAAATCTTCAATAAGCGATAAATGGGATATTCTTAGGAGAAAAGAAATTGAATTTCTTAGAAATCCTACTTGACTATGTAAATTAGGTAATACTATTGGCTATATCATAAAATTCATAGGATGATTTATTCTAAATTTGTTTAAAAGTATGAGAAAAGGCGATGAGTAGGAAATTTTTAATGGGAAAAGTTGAGCACCTTAAAATAATCTCCCAAGTATCTAAATAGTATAAGTTTTTAGTATACTTTTAAATTTTGTTTAATAAACTCACTGAGACAAAAAAAAAAAAAACTAAATAGTTTAGTTACCTTACAAGTATTATTTTACGAAATCAGATAAAAGTTTGGTGGTATATTTTTTAAATTCGTATTTTTTTATACAGCTCAATAACTTGCTTAATAATTCTCAAAATATTTAAATATAAACAGCAGATTTACCCTGTTTAAATGTCACATAAATTATCCAGAAATTTTGCCGCTTTATAAATCTGTAATAAAATTTATAATTATAGATCTTGTGTAAAAGCGTTAGAATTTCAAATTAAAAGAACTTTAGATATTAATGTACCTGTGAAATGCATTTTTTTACAAAAAAAATCAACAAATAAAATTCTTCAAATTATGTCCTCCTTGATCCGATTGCCGCAAAGTATAGAGGGCCAAGATGTTCGAAGTGGAATAGAAGAAAGTACGAAGGGTTCTTAAGCTGAAAGAAAAAAAAATTTTCAAATTAGTTTTATTTTAAATAGTGCATTAAATAAAATCATTGGTAGTTTCATATAAACCATTTGATGAAAATTCTAGAAAGATTTAAAAATTAACTTGATGCAAATTAGGAAAAACTTGATTGAAAAAGTTAAGCTCCACGAAATAATCTCAATAATATCTGGGTGTTTCTTTTGAGAAGCAAAATGTTTTCTATTAAATTTTTCCAAGACTTCAAATTTTATTTTATTTTTAAACTCAGCTAGGGTAATATATCAAATGGATTGTATTTTTGTAAAATAAATTATCCGTGAAATAAAAAAAAAGCTATTAAATTGATTAAATAATCTAGCTAATAACACTACTAAATTAATTATTATCAAATTAAATATAAGGGAAAAAAGTTCCTCACCCATAAGAATCTTCAGTTTAGCTTTTTTAGCAATTATTATATTACGTATTTAGATTATCAGGCTGTTTAAGGTTAAAAAAATGATAACTAAACCTAGCTTCTTACTCATAAAATCGGTATATATAGTTCTTAAAGCTTGACTTGAACAACGGAGATTATTTGTACTAATGCAACTCGTCATATTACAAAGTTCCTGACCATCAGCATTACTTATACTTTAAAATCATTTGAAAATATTTTCTTTTTAACTATCCGATACTAACAATAGTTATGTATAATTATCAATACGAAATAATCGCCGTAAGAAAATTCCATTTTGTTCTCCAAAGGCTCTCTCATAAATATATACAAGCACTCCTGGTAAAAAATAATGATAATGAAACCCATAAAAGAAATTTTTGGTTAACTGTCTATGGCCATAAAGGTTACACAATTACCTAACTAATTATCCAACATTTGAGATATTCAAAAACAGAATAGGCTTAACTTTTAGGGGTATCATTATATGTTTTAAATAGGAAATGAAACACTTTTTTGAGTACATTAAAGCAAATAAACTTTTCAATAGAATATTAACGATTAACAAAATTATATTTGGTAAAATAAATATAAATAATTTATTTCTAAAATTTTTTATTTCTTAATTAAGTTATGCAATCTGAAATTTTTTATTGTTTCATGGGCTTTGATATTATTTTTAATTACACCATCGAAAAATACTATTATATTTGTATATCAATTCTCAACTATATATATTAAGTTTCTTTATAGATAATGCATATGTAGTCACATTAGTAAGAAATATTCACTATTTTGTATATAAGTAGCAAATTTTCCAATATAATGATTATTTAAAGTAAAGATTTAATTTTAATTATAATTTTAATACAAGTTTTAAACGTAATTCGATATTATGTTTTTTAAGAATCTCTCTAAATTTGCATTCGGCTTTGCTGCCATTTGCTCAAGCTCTTATGCTCAAGATTCATGTGTTTCTTCTTTTAGCGACTTGACTGTATTGCAAGAATCTAACGGTAATGTCGGTTTGGTATACCAAACAGCATCAGTCATAGAAATTCCACTCGCATCTGGAGAATTTGAAATCAACTTCGCTGTTGATGGAACCGCTGATGTTTACTTCTCATTGTCAGGTAGCAATGATCCATTTGCACCACAAACTATCACAGGTAACGCTGGATTCTATACTGAAGACTGGGCTATTAAAGAAACTCAAAATGCCGTAGTGGAAGCTCAAGCCGCTGTTGCTGCTGCTGCATTAACCGAGTCAGGCCCTGCTAAAGTAACGATTAGATTCACAGCTGACGGCTTTTATTTGTTAAGAAATGATCAACAAGTGTCATACGCTTTAAACAGCGAATATGATTCTGAGCAATTCCTATCTAACTCTAAGCTATACTTGTTCTTCGGATCATCAAGCGCCAATTCTGTTGTAAAAACCATTACCACTTCTGTTGTTGGAGACACTTCCTGTGTTGTCGTCAACCCTTGCTCATCTGCTCAAAATATCTTGAACTTGTCCAACACTTCAGGAAACAGAAACAGAGAATATAACGTTGAAAATCCAATCATGCTCCCATGCACTACCCCAGGATTCAATGTTGCCCTCCAAGTCAACGCTGATTCTGATCTATACCTCGCTTTCTCCAATGAAAAGGGTGTCTATGGTGCTGACGGTGTTATTGAAGTTCAATTCGGTCTTGCTTCCGGTAGAACCTCTGTATCTCGTGGACGTTACTCACAAGCTAAACGCGATATGCTATCTAAGCGTTATGTTACTGGTCTTGTCAACGTTGAGTACGACGGATCTGTTATGACTATCAGAAACAATGGAAAATCTGTTATGACCTACAAGGTTAACAACTACAAAATCACCCAGTTCTACTTTGCATCACAAACTGGTACTGCTGTCATCACCTCCGGAACCGTTTCTTGTAACTCTGCTGACTTCTGTGAAGATAAACAACTCCAATGCACATCCGTCACTACTTTGCCAAACAACTCTAACACCTCTGGTACTTCAAAGAATTATAATGTAGGCGGTCAATACTTTTTGACATGTGCTGCTAGAAATTTCGAATATCAAGCTGAAATCACAACCACCAGTGATATTTACATTTTAATGAGAGAGCCAATTGATGTCTCAACTAATTACATCGAAGTTAGAGCAGGTATTTTCAGCAATGTAAATTCTATCAGTATCAACGCATTTAACTTCGTACCTGCTGCAGAAATTCCTGGCCAAACTGGTACACAAACAACTGCTGTCATAAAAATAACATATGTTGACGGTACTATGACATTATTTGTCAACGGCAATCAAAGATCAAGCCAGAATTTGAATACATTCAGACCAAATAGAATCAATTTGGCTTCCTTGAGCGGTACCCTCTCATACAAGAGCGCTACCATCACCTGCTTGAACCAAATTGCAGGATGCTAAATACCATAAAATGTACGATATTTTTAGTTTGATCTTTAATCTTCCTTTTAAGACGTATTTCGATTGAATAAAATTCATGACCAACCTTAATGTGTCAATTTTTTATATATTATAGAAATTACTTTCATTGATGAGCAAATAAGATTATAGAATCTATGAAATTATATTTAAAATCTACTATTCACTTTTTATAATAACCTCCTCCTATCTCTCTCTCTCTCTGTTAGAAAAGTTTTTCTTGGGCGAGCCAATAGGATTAGAGAATCTATAAAATTTTATTTCTCATCTACTATTCACTTTTTTTTACGCCCTTACTAAATAAAATTGACTATAACCATCAAACACGGGATTAGCTTAATTAATTTGCGACACAAAAAAAAAAGCCTACACAAAAAAACTAAAAAAAAGGCAAAGCACAAAAAAAAAAAACACCTTAAGCTAACGCCAGCCCTAAAAGCGATTCTGATGGGTATAGCCCCCCATCAGAGCACGCATCTCTCTCTCTCTCTCTCTTAGAAAAGTTTTTCTTGGGCGAGCCAATAGGATTAGAGAATATATAAAATTTTATTTCTTATCTACTATTCACTTTTTTTACGCCCTGACTAAATAAAATTGACTATAACCATCGAACGCGCTCTCTCTCTCTCTCTTAGAAAAGTTTTTCTTGGGCGAGCCAATAGGATTAGAGAATCTATAAAATTTTATTTCTTATCTACTATTCACTTTTTTTTACGCCCTTAATAAATAAAATTGACTATAACCATCGAACACGTAGTCTATCGACTTTAACTTATTAATACAACTTTGTTGACCTTGCCAAGAACTACATTTTGGTACAAGTTTGGTCTCTTTAGACAAAGTTTAACTTTTGCAATTAAATTGTAAGTGCCCAAGTTTGGTGCACGGTTTTAATTAGCCAAATCGAGAAAAAAAAAGTACGCAAATCGCCGAATTTAA
>LSSN01001893.1:0-16522 GCA_001970855.1 Smittium culicis
GCAGGAAGATAAAATGAATTTACTGCCACATCGTCTCCATTACCAGAAACAGGATATAGGCCGGAAAGAACATAGTTGGCTGTTTGTCTTGCGCTCCTAATTATTAAGATTAGTATATTATCGTAAATAAAACGTTTTTCAACAAATATTGTCTAAATTGTAACAACATCGTTATAAATGTGTATATAAAATCTATACAAGTTCTTACATTGAGTTTGAAGTCCTAACTTTTAGTTGGGATGCACTTTGTAAATCAGGTTTCAGAAATCCCAGCTTTTTTACATAGATGTCGCGCATCGACTTTCCCAAATCGATCGAATCGACAGCTCCCTTTTGTGTCAATTCTCCAGCAATGCAAATAGGGTTATACGGTATTTGAAGTACTTGACCTTTGGTTATATCAACTGAAATATCATTCAATTGTATGGTGGTCATTGGTCTCAGCTGTTTAGTGAGCCCAGTCTTATCACAAAAGCTCCATGTATTTCCGTCGTCTACATTGAAGTATTCTGGGGCACGGTCACCTTCTCTTAAAATAGCTTGTACCGAAATCAACTCACTATTTTCTAATGGCTTATACGTATTAGAGTCCAAATAGTCTGCTTTGCAATATTGGTATACGCTAGCAAAGTCAACGAAATCTTTTAACGTAAACTGGAAGCTATCTGTATATAACGATCTTTTAGTAAGCGTATTGAGGTTATTGATTGAAACCCCGCTCACTGAGTTGATTATAATAAAGCTGGATACAATTAGTGATGCTTTCATTTTTATCAATATTAAATAAGTTTTATTTTAAATATACTACTCTTAATTTTGAAGTCAAAGATTTTTCTTTGGTTTTATATGTTTTTAGTACAAGTTTTATTCATATTTAGAGCATACATAGTTTAAATTTTCGGATTTTACTTTAGTTTTTTTGAAATTTGCTAATACCGTTTGTGATAAAGTAAAAAAAAATCGTAATAGAATTTAGATATGTTGCAAAGCAAAAAAAAGGTAAATCGCTCTAGCTTTTTTAATTAAATTTAAAGTAAGAGAGCTTGTTATTTTAATTATAAAACAGTGTAATTTCATATTAACTAAACATATTATCAATATATGCAGCCATTAATAATCTTATAGCAGGATCTAAATATAATAAAGATTATATTTGGAGTTACTAGTTATATGCTCTATTTTTATGTTGCTTTTGTTTCAAAATGTCGAATTTTGACGGATAATAGACCAATATTCTAGTATAATAGATTGTGTGAAATTTTCTCGACGCAATCAGTATTACTACTAATATAAAACTACTACATATTTTTTTAATGTGATTTTCCTCCACTAAATGAATGCCAATCATAATCTATATTCTTAGCATTTTTTATAAGATTAATAGTTTTTTTAAGCGCTTCTATTCTAGATTTCTAATAATCATAATTTATTTGTTGATTGCAAATTCAATTTAGTAATTAGCTCATTCTTGAGCTATTGTCCAGTGGATATGGAGCTGTTATCTTGGCGAAAGGGATCAGTCGGAAAATTATTTTTTAGATATTTTTCTAAATTAAATATCTTTTGATAGTTTTCTGCATAATTTTAAATAATATTTAACACTTTTCCACAAGGTAGACTATTTTTGATCTATTAATGATAAATATCTATATCCTACTAAAATACTTTATTTCTGGTGGCTTAATAAATATTGGTTTATTGTATTAACACAGCAAATATCAGATTTACTGATAAACCACAAATGAATCAATAAATTCGGTTTTTTTAGAGTGTTGGACAAGGAAGGGTTAAGTTTAAAATTCAAGATCACTAAAAACTCTAATATTATAACAATGCACTGGATAAACATTAAATTATCATTTACGTGTATATGGAAGTCACTTTTAACGAGCGGAACATTAACTAATAAATTCACTATCGCTCCAAACTTATTCGGATACAAGCTCAATTAGATAATAGTATCAAATGGATTAAAAAATTTAGCCAATTAGTAATCTAATAATAATCAAAAAATTAAATTTCAGGATATGCAAGCTCCTCTCATCAAAAGGTTCTCCAAATTATTTAGCACAATAATTTATAATTAGAATGCTCTAGGTACTAGGTAAAATTATAAATTTTGTTTAATATTTCAGTAAATTGCGAGTAAATTGAATGATTTATAATTTTTTTCATGCTGGCGTTTAATTATTTCGGTGATTCTGAACGAAGAAAGATATATTTATTAACAAGTAATTACTAAACTTAATGCTTTAGCCCTTTCAGGGACGGTAGGTTATTTTTGTCCATTAAGAAGATCCTAAACGAGGAAAGGCCTTTGTTAAAGCTTTAAACTATTGGAACGATTATTTAATTACTAAATAATTATTAACTAAGCTATAAAGATATTTTGGTATTTCTATTAGCCTATTTCATTTTAAAAGATTTATACGCTAAAAATAATTAATTTTTTACTTAATTGGATAAAAACTAACTATAAATTTCATAAACCGTAACCAAATATACCTTAAAGCGCTCTATTCGTTCAGAATCTGCCATTTTAAGATTTTGCAATAACGCGTAGCAGTTCAAAAAATGCCTACTAAAATTATTTATTACTAAATTATAAACTTTATTCGCTTAAATTTTAATTATTTTTATACCCCAGTTAAAAAAGCGAATCAAATAGTTATTGAATTAGCCAATAAAAAAATATATAAAAAACCTTTTCAAGCTATTGGAGAATTTCAATAAATCATAAAGCTATATACAGCTAAGATAAAAAATTATGACCAGAAATCCTCCTGGGCAAAAATGCAGAGGCTAAAAAATCCAAATCATAACGAATATATAAAAGCTAGACATGAATAGGAAATATTTGATATTCAAAACATGAAGAGCTGTAAAATCTTACAAGGAAATATGTTGATATTTTAATACGTATTTATGTTAAATGAATATATCCCAATGAAAAAAACTATGTTTAACTATATGGGAGATTCTTTATGAAGGAGTCATTTTATAGTGTAAAGTGTTGCAGCGTATAAACATGAATTAAAAAATTATACCCAATGAGTAAAATCGTTGCTTTTTTTTAGCAAATTAAAATTTCACAATTAATAGAATAAATAGAAAAAACAAAATGCCTTTTCGATGCTGCCAATAATATTTACATTTTATATTGTCCAAGCCAATAATATTAAACTGCAACAAAGTGCTCTCTTCATTCAGAATCCCCCATATATAAAAAGATTGATCTTTATATAGTATAAATTTTTTAAAGTAATAGAATACTATAATAAAAATAAAAATAAATTGATATAAATTTGAAAAAAAATACATTGAAAATGATAAAAAGATTATAATGATGTTTTTTATAAAATTTATTTAATATGCTTTAATCTGTTTAAAAAAATAAATATGATTCTCCTTTCTTTTTGTGTTTTTGGCTCAACTATTATATTTCTCTTAAGATATATCATTTACTTTAATTTCTATTTAGTTTAATAAATATACAGAATAAAATAAACCGATATATTAATTAATACAAACAATCCTAGCACACGCTTTAATAAAATAGGTAGATAGATCATGATATTTCTTTTTAAAGAGACTCTCATGTTAACCGTTGTACAAAGAATAGATATGCTTTCTTTATACAAAGAGCAAGCTTATTCCCTTCTATAAACACAAGAATCCAATTTTAGAAATTGTGATAAATTTTCAAACAACAATGATAATATTAATTACATGATATAATCAAGGATAGATTAGATAAAAATTATTGCAATAATGATCCTAGTTGGAACTAATATGAGAAAACCAAAAGAAAAAATTTAGCCATCTCTTAGAAGCGAAACTAATAAATATTAAATCTCTGGTATCAAACTGATAATTATATTGGGGCAGCAGCTTTTTTTGCATTAACGCTAAATTTTGGCCCTTTTCTGAGCCAACTGTTATAATAATATCTATTTATTCTTAAAATTTGTACTATTAAATTTTATTTAGTTTCCAATCTGATATTTTTAGTTTAGCATAAACCTTTTTTTCTTTAACACTCCAGATTGGCAATTTTTTGATCCATCAATTTGAATAATTATTGCTTACTTATAAAATATATACTAATAAATTTTAATCACAGTGTTATATCACATAATTTTAGTGGAACGGCGACTTATTTTATGTTAACGCTCCAAGTTGACACTTTTATGAGCTATCCATTAGAATAAGTATTGTTTTCTCTATAAAATTGTACGATAAAAATATGTAAATTTAATTTCGCTAAATATTTTTTATTTTAGTAGCAGATTTTTTTTTGTTAACTCTCCACGTTGGCATATTTTTGAACAAAAAATATGATCGGTAATAAACTATCTATTTTGGTTATATATGTGAGATTTTTTGAATTTTCAGGTATTTTTTTATTAAAATACTCGTTCATTTTAGTTTTCACTACTGCTATTAATAATTATGATTATAATCAATACTAGGTTAAATATCTTTTACATTAATTCAGGCGAATATATATAATAAAAAATAAATTCCTGGGGAAAAAATTCACATCTCGTTCTAATAATCTCTAATTAAATAAAAATATTAATAATAGCTTTTTTCAATTTTTTTTTAAATGTCAACTTTTTTAATTAATTTTTTTTAGATATTAGCTTTTTTATTTAATTCTATTAATCTGTTTTGGCATTTTATTTATTTAGCAAGAATTTTCATCTTTTTTATTCATTTTTAGCATTGAAATATAAAACCAATTTAAGTTATTACAAATTAATTTTTTTAAAATGGATTAAACTATTTTCATATTTCAATATGACTAATTTTTTTAAAAGTTCGATGCTTTATATTGAGATAGAGGTGGTTTATACGCTGATAATACTTTTGTATATGATTATACGCTTAATTAATATATATAAGTCATGATAACAGATTTTCAACAATCAATATATATGCTTTATGTAGACTGAAATATCAACAATTTATATTTAGTGATTTTTTTAGATTAAAATAATATTTTAATGAATTCTAGACATATAAAGTAATCATTGAATTTTTTTTATCTATGACGCTACAAAAATAAATAATTATTTAATTCACACAAAAAAATGTTTAAAATAAGTGTATATATGTGTATACGTGCGTATAAACGTATGCGTAAGAATACCAAAAACTTTCAATACGGCTGTTTTAAACATACAGGTTTTGATTTAGTCAAAGGGGGTGGATAAGCAAATGTTCTGTTTATTTGAATTATTATAATAATTTATATTAGGGTTATTAGTTTCATTTTCTAATTAAATACTGGTCAAACCTCTTCTACCAAATTTAGATTCTAATTATTATTGGTGAAAATTGAAATTTACTCTAAAATTTATTGACTAATTTTAGAATTGCGTTTTTTAATAAACCATTTATTTATTGGTTATTTTAAAGCGCAACGAAATTGCTATAATCTTTTCACGAGAGGTAAACTATATTTGAACCACTAAATATAGCCAACTGCGTTCAATTAAAATTGATTAGTTCCAAGGATTTAAGAACCATTGGTGTGTCGTAAAATAACAGCAAATAATAGATTTGCTTATAAATCATAAACTAATCAATAAATTGATTTTTATAAATTGTGTTGAACGGGATAATGATAAAAAAAAATTTTTTGGAGAAAATTTCAAATATAAAAGAGTTGAATGTAAAATTACTATTGGTAGAGTTGGAAAGTTATTTTGATTTTTCTATCAGTTGAATTCATTTTAAAAGTGATACTATCTATATAAAAAAAAAAGTACTAAAGTCGTTTTATTGGATAATAGCTAAATATAAATTTTAATTCAAAGTGACCATATATTCATATATTTGCTCTCTTAGTAAAGTATCCGTCAATTAGATGCGTAATATTGAAATTCTTTTTGTGAAATAAAATATTTCATAATTGATAGACATCAACAATCTTAGTTTCTAGAAATATAGGGTTTGAAATCGAATTAATAAAATTATGCTCGACTGTAAAAAACACTCGAGCAATTTCTATAAAAAAATTCGCACACAGTTGAAAATTTTTTTATTAGAATTACTTAAATAATACAAAAAGCTGATAGCATATTTTCAACCAAAAGTATTATGCGTATCAATTTAACATCTAAAGATAAATAACTAAATATAAATATGTCTGTATATGTTCTAATATTTAACTGGTGCACTATAAAATCCCCTCAACCCTTTCCAATCCATATCTTTTTAAAAAAATTAAATTATTGATTCATTTTTTATTTATATGCAAATTATTATTTTCTAGTATTTTACTGTAAACCAACAATTAAATGATTCAAGAAGCTATAATTATTTTATAGGATTCAATTGGCTATTTTTGAAGCTCAATTGTAGTATACCTCCCATGAAAGGGTTAATTAGATTGATTTAATTTTACTAATACTATCGTAATAAAAATTAAATAATTTGAGAAATATCATAATAAAATATATGCAAATTTTTTCCCTTTCTACTTACTAATTACATTTTCATTGTGAATTTTAATCTGCAAATTTTAATTTAGAGCAGCTCTGATTTAATTATTTAAATATGGAAAGATGAAAGCTAGAAAGGAGTAAATACTATAATTATAATAAAAAATTAGTGAAAAGATGAAATAGAAAAAATATTGATTATAACGAATGTGTTTGGAATTATATTACACTTGAATTTTTTACAAATGGGTTCTTATAGTCGAAATTATCGGCTCATTCGCGATAAATAATTATTGATTTTTTTTTTTAAATTTCAAAATATTCTTCTATAGTTAACAAATATCTATGTATATTAATAAAAAAATAAGAGAAATTGGTTTCAAAAAAATAATAATAATCTCGTATAGCTAAAAGATTGGAATTTTTTAAACGCTAATAAAAAATCAATTTTTAATATTTTTACATAAAGTTAAGCCTTAAATTTATTTTCAAACACCCATTATTTATCTCTAAATATCAAATCATACTTTTAATCCTTGATTTAAGGCAAATATAGTGCCATAATACTAAAATTATACCACATGTTTATCATTTAAAGATTATTTATATTAACGACAATTATATTGATATTAATATCTTTTTATAAATTTCCAATGACGTAAATCAGCACTGAGTATTTCCTAATAACATAAAGTTACGTTTTAATTATAATTAGTAAATATTTTGACATATATTAAGAACAATTTTCTATAGCCCCCTGTATGAAAGAAAAATCAAATAAGAAAGCATAAAAATACATAAATTCTTAACAAAATTATTTCTCAAATAAATTAATACAGCACAAAATATACCTTTATTAACGCATATTTTTATCTAATTATATAACATTAACGCAAAATTGGTATCTATCAAGGCCATAATCACAATATAATCACATCTTAAAAACTAAACCATATCTAATATAAGCTTATAAGAACTATCTATATTATATAAATTAATATAGATTTACGAATTTTGTGAATAATCGTGATATTAAAAAAGCTTTATCCGTAGCTATTTTCGTTATTTTACCACCTTGATAGTTTAGTTATTATTACTTAATTATCAATAAAATTTATATTTATATTTTATCTTTTTCAATGGAGTAGGTATTATAATATACTATTTCGCAATCATCAAGCAAAGTTATATGTAAATATCGATAAAAATATCAATTAAATGTACTAAATACTTTAAAACGTCAATAGAATTATAGCTTCGAGTCAAAAAACACATTTTATCCATTAATTATATTTTTGTTTAATTAATATCTCAATAAATTTACCATTAAATCGGAAAAAGGAAAAAGGAAAAAAAATTGTTATACCTTGAAAAATTTTTTATCCTTCCAGTAAATCACATAATAAATAATTCTTATATATAAACCAATAATAAATCTACCAAAAAACAAATTCAACACAATTAATATACTAAGTATTCTATAATAACCTTCATTAATAAAATCTATTATTATAAGTTTTTTGGACTAGTGCTTGCTTGCAAATTATAAAATATCATAGTAAAATGTTATATAAGACAAAGTAAATTTTATAATATTAAAATTTGAGTGCTTTTTCCATTTGGGTATTTTTTTTCATCACATATAATCATATGACGGTCCTATAGTAGCACAAAAATAATTTATCATTAAATTCCTAATTAGAATTATTTTATTGCCGCTTTAAGAAGCATAAATTAACCAAAAATGTTATAAGATAAAAAAAATTTGAACTTTTTTGATAAAATCACTAATTTATCTTTGAATCTGATATAAAATAAAAATAAACGTGCAAATATTTTGAGTGAGTGATAAAATGTTACAGTTATCTCAGTTATCTCAACTAAAAATTTTAAACATAGTTAGTTTGCCTATTTATGAAATAAATCAAACTAAAAAAATAATAAACAGTATTAAAAGAGACAGAATTACGTGAATTTTTTAATTTTCCCTTATATGTTTATCCTAAAATAATTTATACGAAAAAAATCGTATAAAATTATGTATTAAAATTCTTTATAGATTTATAATACGCTTTTAAAATTTAAGTCTATTTTTTTAAATATTTTAAAGTAATTTTCAACTATTTCTTTCATGAAATAAAAATAAATATTACTAGATCGAAAATTTTTGAGTATCCAATCTATATTAAAAAAATAAACTCAAAATCATAGCTCTGAGCGCTCCATATTTTTAGTCACTCTATCTGATAAATTTTGATAATTTAATGGGTAATTGAAAAAAAAAAATTATACATTAAATTTGTTAGACTAAAATAATCTACTATTATACTAACTATAATTGTTTTTTTAAAGACACTTTTGAAAAAAAATTAAAATATATATATATAATTCGCCCAGAAAACTCTCCTCTAGCCCTGTCTTCAGTACCTATCATATTAGTCGTGAAGGGAGGAGTAAAGACAGGGCTAATTTTGGACTGAAACTGAGACTGAAACTGAAACTGAAACTAAGATAGTTTTATTATTTAATATCATATGGATAATATATTTTTAGTGGGATAATTATAATAAAATAAATATTACGCTTAGATTTTTTCTGAAAGATGGAAAAAGGTTATCCCTTTTATACTTTTGAAGAAAAATATGAATGATATAATTAAATAAAGATAATTATAAAAGCATTAATAATTTTCAGATAGTAACTTGCGGAATATTATGAAATGTTCTAGATGGCTCTAGAAGCAACTGGAAATAATCATGGATAACATTCCATTGTATTCCAAAATTTACTTTGATTTTCCATAATGATCTGTGATTTCCCATAAGGTTCCATTGTTTCTGTGCATACAACAAACGATTAGTTTTCATCAGAGATGGAGAGAGAGGCAGAGGCAGAGAGACTCTTTAAAGTAAATTCGGATTCGAAAACTAAAAAAATATTTTTTCCATTTTGCCAAATTTAGCTAAATTTTATTGAAAAATTATATTGTTATTTAATTTTACAATTTATTTAGGATGATCGATTAAAATTATAGATTAAATATTGTTATTATTAATAAGAAAAATCTTTCTTGCTTCTTTGAGGTTTCACGGGGGGGGGGGGTTGATTATTTAGGAATAATAAACGTATAAAAATCAATGGGTGGCTTTTTTAACTAATAGGAAGTAAGGAGTAAGTTTTTATTTATTTTTTTAAAATAATATTTGTAATTTATTTAGGGATTTGTTTTCTATTTATTAAAGATTTTTTATTTGCTAGAATAAAATTATTTATACTTTCGAGTGCGAGGTCAAGTTCTGTCCAAAAGCGTAGCTTTTATATTATGTTGTAGAATGGAGCCTTCATTTATTTATTGAAAATATTTAGTAGGTTATAATACCTTAATTTATGCTCTATACATATGCATAAATTATCAAGTAAGCTTATAAAAATTAATACCATATCTGGATAAACTTTAATTATAACATTATATCTCTACTTTCTAGCTTTTATTATTTACCTTTGACATAGCGAGTTAAAACAATAGCTCCACCACTGACATGAAGTATAATCAAATAAAGATATATTAATTAGATAATATTGAAAAATAAATATTAGGGCCACACTAGAATAACAAAAACTAGTGAATTTCCCGAGAATTTAAACAGTTGACTAATTACACTCAATTTATAAATTCTAAAATGTCGTTGATTTAATAAACAGAACCGAGTTACCGAGCTCAGGAGTAATTATATTTGGAATATAAAGCATAAAAGACAAAATAAATTATAAGACAACAAAAGAACAAAAAAAAAATATACAAAAGAGCAAAGCAGAACGAAAAAAAGGTTTTTTCACCTTGAGGTTTTTCCTTAGAAAATTTTAGCTTAAAATTAAATATTTATTTTAACTGTTTTATTTTACTCACATTATAAGCTTAACAAATAATAAATCATTATTAAATCAAGAAGCGTAAAATTTTTTTTTAATTTTTATTGTTTATTACATTATCAATTAATAACAAACTTCAATGAGCACCACTATAGCCGAAAATATCAACAACAATAAAATCAAAATCTAAAACACCAATTACTAATTATTCAATACTATAAAAAAAATTAAGTCATTTTACTAAAAATTAGTGTTCATAGACGTGTAAAATCGGCAAAAAAATTGAAAAAAATAAATTATATCAATTATCCAATAAAAAATACGAAAGCAGAAGATTTAAAAAACGATATAATTTTGGCAAGAAAAGGAGTATTAGAAAATTTAGATTTTCAAAGATTAAATTTTTAAACCGTAAATACTAAAAAAAAATTTTTAAAATATTCGAGAAATTGAAAAAAGTTAAAATTTCGCCAAATTTATAGCTTAAGCAGAACATATTTCATTTAATTCTTAATATAATTTATGAAATTTAAATTTAATTTTAATTTTAATAACTAAAATAATAAAAATTAAATAAAACATCCCTTGGCATAATCGATTATTCATTGGGCCGAAACTTTAAGAAAAGTTCAGAAGAAACCAAAAACTAACTAAGTATTAAAAATATTAACAAGATATTTTTAATATAATTTAATATATCATTTAATATAATATAGGCTTATAATTATTAAAATTGGTTATATTGATTAAAAAATTCATCTTAACCTAGTGTCAAAATGAAATTTTTGACCTTTCTAGTGAGAGAATTTTCTCGAAATTTTTTTTTTCAAATTTATGATAATTTATTGATTATAAAATATACTTTAATTATTATGAATTCGAATAAAAAAAGTAGCAATAGTAAATTACAAGATAATAATTAAAAAATCTGTTTTAGTTTTATATTCACAAAAATAGATATAAGCCTATCTGTATAATAATATACGATTATAACAAATAAATTTATTTTAATTTTCTAGATTGTTGATATCTAGAATGTGAAAATATGCCAAAAATGTGGTATCAAGTATGTTTTTTTGTCAGTCTAACAACTTTTATTCAATAGGCTTTCCAATTTTAACATTTTCTTATAATCTACTGGTTCTATAAATGATTAATGGAGGAAAATTTAAATATAAGACCAGAATTGAGAATGTGAATGAATTTTTTTTTTGAGTTTATATGGGCCTTGTAGTTAATAATATCGAACATCCTTAATCCAATGATTTATATAAATCAAGAAATATAAAAAATAAAAGTAGTATTTCAAATTGGAAAATTTTATTAAAAAACATCCATTCTTATAAATAATCTCTCAATTATGTCATTAAAAATCTATAGTCTAAAAAGTAGGCAAAAAATGTCGCGATAAAACTGCTCTATAATTGATTAAGCGTATTGTAAATATAAGCCAGACTAATGATCTTTTCATAAATATAGAAATTTAATTTATAAAAATTAAAAAAATGATAATTATATAAATGAAAACTTTTTATATTTCAATTATTTTTAAAAAATATAGTTTTTCTAAAAAAAAAAAAGTAAAAATAATATTAATAAAAATCAATTGCCTATTGATTAGATTAAAAAAATAAATAGATATCAGTAAAATAAATTACTTATTAATTAGATTATTAAAATGTTAGGTGAACTATTAAAGGTATGTTGATATATAGTCTTAAATATGGTAAAATATCAGAGCGAGTAAATCATAAAAGGATTAGGTAAATAGAAAAAGTTAAGATCAATCCAATAAAAATTCGAAAAATGCGCGGGAAAAATTTTAATAAAGAGGAATTTTTTTTTTAACAGACTTTTAGTAGTGAAGGAGCTACTTTTCTAATAAAATCTATAATCTAATGTGAATGTGATATAGCTATTGATTGTGCTAGAAAACTCAATCAATAACATTTTCAGATATTACTTAGAAGTGCAAGTAAAGTCAGCTGAAGGGAATGAGTAATAAAAAAAGTTATTCTTCTCAAAATAATCTTTCATGAGAAAAAATGTATTAACGTGGGGATGAGTTAGGGTCAGATTTATTGACGAATTTGAGAAAAGTGCTTTTTATTTTATCGATGCTTACAGATGTAGAATGGTCACCAAAACTAGTAGCTAATTCGATTATGGAAATTGAGAGGATGGATAGTTCCCTTGCTTTAGAAATTGAAAGTTGCTGCCAAGGCTTTCCAGGCTCAGAGTATAATGAAATGAAAACGAGGTCGTCAGATATCTCAGGGATTTTTTTTCCGAGTTCTAGAAGTCGGTCATACCAAACTGTTTTTTCTTCAGAGGTAAATGTGTTCTTTTGTAATATAGATTTGTGTATCTTATATACCATGAGGTTTGAGGATATTAAAATGGCTAAAAATTCTTTGTACAGTTTAATCTTTGCTTCTGAAGTAGACAGATTCATATTTTGGAAGGATTCAGATAAATCATTTACGTCATTTCCTGATACATTTACTGAGTTAAGCTGACTTTCATTTTCTAAATCATGAATTGCCAAGCTTACTTCATCAATGCCATCATCTAAAAACCCCATAACTTGGAGTTTCCACAATTTTTCAACAGCTTCACGATTGTCTGAAACAAAATTGGATAAAGCTTCACAACTTTTCATAGATTTAGAAGTAGTCACGAGTTTTTTTGTATACTCAGACAAAGAGAGATTTTCAGCGTCAAAAAAAACTTCAATTACTTGCATCACGTTTTCAAAAGTATCGACAACTTGATCGACTAGTAGAAGTATAAAAGTACTCCCGAAATTTTTAGGGACTATGCCAATAAGATTTGAAATTTCGAGAGCTTTTTGGTAAATTAGAGGGGCGATTTCAACGATTTCGCTTTTGGATAGCGGTGGTTTTCCAGCAAGGACGAATTTTGTAACTTCCTTATTCAGCTGTGCGCTAATAGAGGCTATGAATAAGAGAAGGCAATTTTTTTAATTATGATAAGTAGCTAGCACGTAGAAACACATTAGAAGTTGGTTTCCATTTAGAAAATAAAATATAAATAAAATAATTTAAATTTACAAGAAATGATTAATAAAATATTACCTAAGCGATTGTGGAAATCTTGTGGAGACAAAGAGTAAGAATTATTTTCATTGCCTTTGAAAGGGGAAATTTGATCTTTTAAAAAATTGATTTTAGAATGTATTTTTCTAAAGAAAGTTTCTAGTCTCGTATCTTGAGTTGACATAGTGATGAATCTAAAAGCTTTTAAATCCTAATAAATATGATAAGATGAAAAACAGATACATTTTTTATGATAACATTTGACTTTTAAATCGAAAAATTCTGCGCAATAATTTCACTTTTTTTTTATATCGACTTAATTAAATGATTGGATAGAAAACGTTTAAATGCAGATTTTTTTTCATGGTTAAATGGCCTTAACCCTTTCACAAGCGGTAGACTATTTTTTGATCTACCAAATCTAGCCAACTGAATTCGGTATTTATAGTTAAATTTCGTGCTATTATAATCATTGGTATGTTAAAAATAAACAGCAAATAATTAAATTGTATATAAATCATTAACGAATCAATAAACTGAATTAATTAAGGTTGCTGGACGGGAAAGGGTTAATAATAGTTTATAATACTGTTATAGTTAAATAGATATTAATTAAAAATTTTTTGAGCAGTCTGTGCCCTAGGATTAAGTATTGTTAGTGTATATGGTATAGGTATCATTAAAATTATGAATAAAAATTCTGAATTATCAATCGAGAAATTAAAAACGGAGAGAGTAAAGTTAAAAACCAAGAGTAATAAAAACATAGTCATCCAGTTTCAAGGATTAGTATTTATATTAATTTTTTGTGAGTGATAAAAAATATGAAATGGTTACAGTTTTATTTCTTGAGACAAATTAAAGAGCAAGAATTGGAATTGGATGAATGCTGTAAAGTAAGTTTAGTATGGCGCTACTTGTTTCAGGTCAAAGAATTTTCCATTTTCTTTGTACAGGGATGGGTAGTCGAGCATAGTTAAGTAAAGAGGAGTTTGGATGCCTTGATCGATTGTAAGAGGAGCATCAGAACCGCCCATATCAGTTTGAACCCAGCCAGGATGGCAAGAGACAAAGGCAATATTTCTAGGATCGTTCGCATAATCACGGGCTAAGAGCTTGCAGTAAGTTGTAACACCAGTTTTTGATATATTATATGAACTTTCGGCAAAGCCATGTTCTTGTGTTTTACCAGCAAGAGCCGCAGATAAGAATTCAGTTTCAATTTCTCCTAATTGCTGAATATTCAAGTTAGGATCGGTAAATCTAGATCTGATTTGTTCTGGCTGAAACTTGAGTGAGCCACGTATACTGGATACAAAAATGATGCGGCTATTTTGGTTCATGAGAGGGAGTAAAGCTTCAGTGATTTTGACGGTACCAAAGTAATTAATTTCTATTATTTTCTTGGTAGTTTCCAGTTCTAGTTCAGTTTTTTTAACTAAGAATCCAGCATTATTAATGAGGGTGTCAATACAAGAAGTTCCATAAGTATCAATGAGGAATTTCTTGAAGCTTGAAACACTTTCGGAATCGACGATGTCCAACTGACGATACTGTAAGGTAACTTTATTGTTAGTGCTAGGTAGATGTCTTTTAGCATCTTCAAAGGCAACATGTCCTAACTCTTCGTTTCTACTGGTCATAAGGATCGTTGTTGGCGTGTTGTAGCAGGACAATAGCTGCTTAACTATTCCAAAACCAATACCCTTATTAGAACCTGTGATTACAGTGAGAGCATTTTTTTTAAAAGCGCTTGATGCCATGTTGCATAAATAATCGTTAATTGAAACTTGGGATAGCTAAGTTGTATATAGGAACAAAGAAATGTAGAAAAAACAGTGAGCGTTTTTAAATTTCAGTGTGGGTCAGGTGAACGTTGTTTAGCCGAGTATTTATACATTTTTCATAAAAATAGGGACAATGGGAGTAAACAATATCTATTTTGAAAATTATCGACTTTTATGAGGCTATCTAATAACATTCCAGAGCAAATAAACGAGATTTTCGATATTTGGATATCATTAACCCTTAGCAGAATAAAAATTAAAAAAATGAAACTCAAAATTGATGAGGACGGAAGAAAAGTTAGTCCATAATTGAAATTTTAGCAGGTAATATAAAGGTTTAGTTAGTATCAGGATATACATATCCGTTGCCTTTCACTCAAGCAATATCGTAATATTAGTCCTACAACTGTAATTCTCATAAAAAAAATGTTAATTTTACTGATAACTTTTAAATTATGATTATTAATTCTTTAAACCGATGTTCTTACAGGATGCAAGAGTTTTTTAATATGATCCATATAAGTATAAATTGATATTTTAAAATCCAGATATTACGAAAACTTGGATAATATAAAGCTGATATTGCCCTAGAATTTTAGTTTTTTTAAAAGGAGTAATTTTAATGTATATTCGCCCAATTCGCATTAGGCAACTTGTACATATCCTTTTCTTTATACCGAGTTTATTAGTTGTAGCTTGAGATAATTAAATATTTATTTATACTAAATTAAATAAATAATATGTACTACATTAGAGCTTAGCCGTTTGTAATTTAAAGAAATGACTAGGTCCCAAATATTACTAACAAGCAATTGATATGACTTATTTTCCCAGGCACAAATATCAATAGATCTGCTTAATCTAACGTTGCTCCTACCAAGTTTTCTAAATGTCTACATAAATTAAGTGCGCTCAAATCCAAATTGTAGATAATATTGAACATACAAAGCATATTAAAATATAGTGCCTAAATAGTAGTATTTACTATTACTGCCATAATTTGACTATTGGTAGCATAAATGCCCACATGTGTAATTAAAGTATTATTTTATTACAATACAAATCAACTGCAAAATAATGAAATTATATATGAAATTAATTCGTAAAATTTATTTTGAACCGCCAATTATCCATTTGATTAAACTTTATAAAAATACATTTTCCTATTATCATTTTAAATTATATATCCATTGAACGATTAAACCTATTAGTTTTGATACTTCACAATAAAATAAATTTTCTTATATTATTTGCGAATACTAAGAATTGAACCAAGATGCAATTTATTGTCACAAATTTTGGTGTGGGGCATCAATGGTATGAAATAATTAAATTCAGATGGATTATGAATACA
>LSSN01001894.1:0-28381 GCA_001970855.1 Smittium culicis
GAATTTACGACTACATAAGTAAATTAAATCTGCCATTATATAGAAATATCAAATGAAGAAATACTCGAGCGCAGTTTGAAATATTATATTTATATATTTATATATTAATTAGATATCATATTAAAACTATAGAGTAACTTAAATATTTATAATCAGATAATAGCACGAGATATTATGGTTTATTGTAGAATTAAGCAGAGTTTGGGTGAGTTAACTGAGCGTTTGGAGCTGTTTCTTGAGTAGATGTTTCAATAGATTCACTTTGCTCTTTGCTTTGATTGACTCTGAAATCTTTTCCTTCCCATCGTCCAGTAAATTCTCCATATGGTGGGTAAGCTCCTTCCCATCTAGCAATTACAACTGACGCGACGCAATTACCGGTTAAATTTGTGCAAGTTCTAGCCATATCCATGAATACGTCAGCGCCTAAAATCAATGCAACAGTTTCTTTAGGAATTTTAAAAGACTCGACAGCAGCGTATAGAACAATGATGGAAGCTCGAGGAACAGCTGCGATACCCTTTGATGAAAGCATAAGAGTCAACATAAGAACAACTTGTTGCGATGCTGTCAAATGTACATCTGATGCTTGTGCGCAAAACAACGCAGCAAGAGACAAGTAAAGTGTTGATCCGTCCAAATTGAACGAATAACCTGTAGGCAGAACAAAAGATACGATAGATTTGGGAATTCCGAAAGCTTCAAGATTCCTCAATGCGATTGGTAGTGCAGATTCAGAAGATGCAGTTGTGAATGCAAGAATCATAGGCTGGTGAATGCATTTGAGGAATGGAAGGAGTCTGACTTTACTTATTAGCAATATTGGGACCAAAACCAAAAAGATGAATAGCAATAGAGTGGCATAGCAAGTTAGAACAAGTTTTCCTAAGCTTACTAGGACTTTAAGACCGAAAGTACCGACTGAGTACGCAGTAATGCAAACAATACCTACAGGTGCAAAGCACATTACATATCCTGTGACTTTGAACATAATATCTGCCAGGTTCTTTAAGAATTCAGTCATTGTGTCACGGTTTTCCTTGGGTATTTTAAGAGCTGCTGTAGAGAACATTATGGCACAGAAGACAACTTGGAGCACTTTGTTTTCAGAAGCGGCTTGGAAAAATGATGTTGGGAAAATGTCTAAAATATAGTCTTGCCATGTGATTGGACCATTTGTTGGGAACCCGGCGAGAGAAACGCCTACTATGCTTGCACCCTTTCCTGGTTTAACGATGTTTCCCATAATTAGACCGAAGGCTAATGCGAATGTGGAAACTACTTCAAAATAAACCAAAGCTTTAATTGCCAATCTTCCTACTGACTTCAGATCACCTTCATGTCCAACAATACCAACATATAGAGTCGAGAAGATTAAAGGAGTAACTAAACACTTGATCATATGTAAAAACACATCAGAAAATGTTTTCAATTGTTTTCCAAATTTAGGCCAGGCAGCACCAATCCCAATACCAATAGGTAATGCTATCAATATCCAAAAGGTGAGGTTGGTCTTTTTTAAAATTCTTCCAAGAAGTCTTAGAGGCGCAAAAATAGGGTTTGCCATTTTATGATATTAGTATTACTACCTATATACAGCTAAAAATATAATTTCTATTACTCAGTACAGTGAATCTTCTAGTTATGAAGCGATGGAATAAATTTGTTTCTATACCAGAATTATTAGAGAGAAATGACGATTATTTATACTTTTTCAAACTTTGATATTCATGTTTGTTTCACTTCTGGATAGGGTCGTCCTTGTAATTAGCAATCAGTATATTTTTAATATTTATAAATTTTTTTTTTTTGCAATTTACAAATTATGAGCGAGTACGTAATCTAAAATTTTTTTGAAACTGATATATTTTAAAAAGCTTGTTTAACTGAAACGCTCTCCTGTAAATGAAGTATATATATGGTAATTTAATCAATTTAAATTCAGCTTAGATCTAACCTTTATATTAAAGACAAGACAAATAAATAATTGATGAGCTGTGATCTGTAAGGTTTCAATTACTATCAACGGTTTATTACGAGCCATCCGCACAAATGCTTACTAAAATTGAACCCACTTATATAAATTGATTAGAATTGGTTACTGGGAGCCTTAAAATTATGAAATAATTCACCTATTATTGGATACTAGCCTGTTTCATCGTTCGCTTTTCCAATTCAGTTAATTTTCAGATATGGTGACCTTGTGAAAATTAAAAGGTTAGATAAGCTATGTAGTATTATACCCTAGGAATAAAAATCTGCGTAATTTAGTCATTTCATTGTTCAAAAAAAGCCTTTTTCCTAATCTTATGAAATCTATTTAAACTAATTATACTTCGTTTGATCAGTTGTGTTACGTAAATACTGAACCAATTATTCCTGCAGATGAATTTTATCTTTGCTTTTTTTTTTACTACTAATCTTAGCTTTCCGTTATTATCAACATTTTACAACATTCTATAAGAATTATCAACAAAACCCCAATTTTTTTTGTACTGACAGTTATTTGGATTAAAGATCTCAATAAAATCTGTAGCCAATAGTTTGTGCAAGTCGTATTATAGGATTTGTACTATCTTGCTGTTCTCTTTATTATCTTATCTAAAGCTATTTGAAACTATTTCTCTTCTTAAACCCTTACAGTAGAATAAATTTAAAAAATGTATTATTATAGCTAAAGTTGATCACATTCGCTAAAATCTATTTTGAAATAAGGGGCTGATATCAGTTTCAGAACAAAAACTTCACCCCTCCCCCCCCTACATCAGAATTACAGCTCTTAGATAAAAAAACTAACGTATCCAATCACTAATATTAAAAGTTTACCAATTAATTCTATCTGCAAAATAAATAACAATAAAAATGCGTTTGAAATAACTAATCTAGATTTTCGGTATGAAACTGTATATTTTTAGGTAAAAATATTAATCTGTTTATGGATACTTGCATAACATTAATGAAATATAATGAGAGTATAACCTGAAATGTGCACTTGTTCGACACAAGTTAGCTTTTCCAAATATTACAGAAAAAATATCATTTCGAAGCTTAAATTCGTCACTGTGGGCTGAACTTTATCTTGGATCTAATACAGAATCTTGGCACTTACCATGTTGGAGAACTATATACACATATTAGACATTTTATTAAGCGCTTGTGCAAACCCAAAGAACATTTATATCAACATTCATTCCGAGTTTATACAGAATATAATTTTACTTTATAACTGTAGCAAAAATGTCCCTTATTTTTCCAGTATTAATTAAGCGTATATATTTTTTTGGTTATAAACTATTTCACTAATTTTCGTAAAAGTACTTTAAATCGTTGAGTGAGTTACAAAAAAAATACTCGTATTTATTCGGAAAACTTTTTTTTCCACAATATATATTTCAATTTAAATGATCTTGAATGAATATAGTTTAACGCAAAGATTTTCATATTTAAGTAATATGTTAGGCGCTTAATTCTATACTTCTACTAATACCGCTAATAAATTTAATAAAACTATTTAACTAAATACCTTGACATTATAGTTTAATCTAACTATTTTAAGCGCAATAGGATATTATGTTTAATTCTTTTATTGGTAAGCACTTTTAATCAAGCTATCTATTTGATTGACAGACTATACTAACCTGCGAGCTAATAATACGCTGGGCTATACTAAGCAGTCAAAAATATCTTGATTGGTTCTGGCACATATAAAATCCCTTATATAATCCTGAGTGGGTAAATAGAAATGAAAAGATGAATCAAATCCATGACACTGATAACTGCCAAAAAGAATTTTTCCAACAATGTCTTGATTTTTTAACATATATTATTAGATTTAAATATATATTTCCAGCGGCTGTAATAATATCTAATTCATCACTATTTAATGTCACAATACATTTTTCTATTTTTAAAATTTTTATTTTCGTTTGGTTTGGTTTACTTGAATCTGTAGAAATTATTTATCAATGATATAATTTTCATAGCACAAAGGTTTAATAATCGGTTAAATTAGATATATTTTAATTTTCAATCGTCAAAAAGTCTTCCGAGCTACAAAGGTTCCCCTATAACATTATTGATAAAAGCGTCAATAAAAATTTACGCGAAGCTTTACGTTAACTCTTTCAGGTACAGTTGGCATTTTTTGAACTACCATAATTGTCCAACCAGTCGACAATATGATTAATTAATATGTAATGTTAAAATACTATCATCTATTAACATGAATGCATCCAATAGCTTATTGCTATTATTTGGATTGTCCTGTTATGATTATAAATCAAGTTCAAGATTGTTGGCCCTTTATAGGGTTATATATAATTATAAATAATAACTGGCCTAATAAAAGGCGATTAATCCCTAACTACGCATAAAAATTTAAAATCAAATTATATAATTAGATCATTTATCGTTTACGCGCTTGTATTTTTTTTAGATAAAAAAATGGTACACTATATTAATTTGTTTATTAAATAACATGACCTAACCCTTTCACGAGCGGTCAACTATTATTGCTCATCCCAATGTAGCTAACTGCATTAAATAATTATAAATTAATTCAAAGACTAGACAATTTATTCGCTTATATAGATAAAAACGATAAATTATGAATATGTTTTTAAATCACAAACGAATCGTTAGATTATCTATGTTATAGATTGTTTTGAGAGAAAGATTTAACAATTTGAGGGATTCTTAACCCTTTCCTGCCTCAAAACTCTTAAAAAAATCAATTTTATGATTCGTTTTTGATTTTTAAGCAAGTTAATTATTTGCTGTTTATTAATAGTATACCAATTTTTCTTAAGGTCTCGGAATTATAGTATTTTTATTGAACTTGGTTGACTATAATTTATAGAATTAATTCAGTCTACCGCCTGTGAAAGGGTGATCGAAAAGTGCACTTTATTGCAGTTGATATTTATTGGCCTAATTATTCATACATTTTAGCTTTATTGGCGGAATTGAAAATACGCTTCAACTTATCTATTTATTCGTTTAATTATGAAAGCATTATTTGCTAAAAACAGTCATAGATAAATTTATTGAATGAAAATCAAATAATTAATTTCACTAACTGTAGCGCTTTTCGCTATAAATTTCTCCTTCATAAAGGGTCTCCCATTTGAAATTTCTAACCATTGTGATTGCAAAATTATCTTATCCAGAACGGGAAGTGTCGTTTCATTCATATCAATTGAAACTTAAACCTGCTACTATTCCCGTCTACGCAACTATTCCCATTTGGATCCAAAATTTTATAGCATATTTAAGATCCATAACTATCTAAATCTTGCAATAGCTATTTTTTATCAAATGCCAACTGAATAATATCTATAGACATTGGGAAACTAATATCTGTATTTGCATCTTGACCTTGGCTGTCTAGCTTTTCATTATGCATTTCAGCTGGATAATTGAGGCATTTCAAAAAACAGTCATACACCTCTTTAACCCTTTCCCGCGCGGTAGACTATTTTTGGACCACCAGATATAGCCAACTGCGTTCAATAAAAATTGATTAATTCCGATAATATAAGAATTATTGGTATAACGTAAAACATTAGCAAATAATAAACTTGCTTATAATTCACTAACGAATCATTAAATTAAACTTTTTTAAGAGTGTTGGACGAGAAAGGGTTAAAAGGTTAGTTCTTTCTGAGGCTATCACCATTAAACTAATTTAAAAGCTTTAATTAAATAAAAAAGATTGATAATAATTATTATTGGCTGCGCTATTTTTCAAATCCAATATTTTTTTATTGCCTTTATTATTAATACCTATTTCTATTTAGGCTGTACAAATGAAAAAAATTTTGCCCTGTCCTGTCCAACAATAATTTAATAAAATTTTTATTTACTTGTTTATGGCTTATAAATAAATATGCTGTTTTCTACTTATCTACAACAAGCCAATAATATTAAAACAATCAGAATTAATCTATTGGTATTCAGTACAATATACATATTTTGTAGGTCAAATATAGTTTACCACCTGGAAAAGGGCCAATGAAAATAAAATAAAGCTAAATATGTAAAGCTAATGCTGAAACAAAATTATATATTATTATTAGTTTATAGGCTGAATAATTATGGTAGAGCAAAAAAATCCAACCACCCCTGAAAGATAGATTATATAAACCTGTTTCAAGTTAAAAAGGACGTATTCATACCCAAAATAGCCAACAAATTAAATAATTTTAAGTAGTAATAGGCTTTAAATTTTATCTTGAAAGTACAATAAAATCAGTTATTAGTTTGTCTAGCTGTATAGAGATCTGGATCTATTTATTTATTATCTTTAGTTTAATTTTTAGAGTTCAAATATATCTATATTTAATCTATTTGGGAAACTCATAGAAGAGACGGAACTTTTTTTTTCTTTGAAATACTAAATGCCAACGTGAATTAGGTAAAGGTATTGGTTGTATCAGATATCTCGTTTGATGATACTTTCTCAAAATAAATTAATAGTAAATTTTTAGTAGGATAAGTTCCACTCCTCGAATTAATCTGTCATATTGATTTCATTTTTAATCTCCAAAAACTTTATATAAAAATATCTAAATGAAAATATGGAAGATTCTTAACGAAGAGGGCACTTTTATGGGGAAAATTGACAAAGCACCCATAGCTTACGTTTAAATGTCCATAGTTTATTTTTTACACCTTCATTTAAAGTTCTATACACAAAAAAAGCTTTTTTAATGAACTATATTTAAATTTATATTTTCATTAATTTATAAGCGAATAAAATTTATGAATTTACCTTCGATCTTTAATTGCTTAAAAATTAAGAAAAAATAATTATTAGATTTTATTTCGTGTTGTATAGATACCCAATAGTGCACTACTTTAACTTTTTACGCTTATTTAAATCATTTTTACTTGGTGAACAAGGTGTTTTTATTTCAACCTCTAAGAATTTTTTTTCTATGGCGAAATAATTTGCATCTTAATATCGTTGATTAGTTTTGAAGTTTAAGTTTTTATGCAAGTTAAATATTACTTTTAAAGCTAAGCGCTATAAGTTTTTTTAATTAAAATACTAAAAAATGTTTCAGAATAAATTTTAAAAGACGAAAATTTTTTTGGTTTTAGTAATCACTATAATTGATATTTCTTTGTTAAAAGATTCGCGTTTAACCCTTCTACTGGCAGTAAAGTCTTTTTGATCTGCCAAGTATAGTTAACTGTGTAAAATTAAAATAATTTAATCCGAGACATTAAGAAATTTTTTTATAGATTATACAATTAGAAAATAATAAATTTATTAATTTGAAGATTGTTGGATGGGAAAGGTTAAAAAAATAATTATATTGGTGCTTAATGTATTTGGCTTTTATAAAAAGAGAAATAAGATTAAGGATATAATTGATTGGCTATAAATTGCTAAAAGCATATTTATTGGCTAGATATTGTCAATAACATAATTCATTGGCTAAATACGTTTTTATCCCTATAAAACTTTAAATGAGGGTATAAAAAATAAACTATCGGCATTGAAACATAGATACGGGTATTTTGTCAATTATCATCACTTTTATGCGATAAGAGTCATAGCGTATGATATCTCATGTTTCATTAATATCCAATAAATAAAATCTAAATTTTTTTTAGCAAATTATGCATTTAAAGCATAGTAAATATATAGATAAATCAAGATTCCTTTATAATTCAGCTAATAGTCAGTATAATTTTAAAATATTCATTCAAATATTTTCAAGCTGCAACAAAGCACTTTCTACTTTAAGAATCACCGTTATTTCAAGTTAATTAGACCTAGAAAAAAAATTTTCGCTTTTATCAAATTCTTGATCATTTGTTTATGTGAATATTCGCTAACCCCTAGATCTTCCTGACTATTTATTTTTTCGAATTTAATTTAACACCAAAATTTATATTCACAGGCCAAGTTTTTCTGCTCAATAATTTCCAAATTGGTTACACGAGTTCTTGGTATTAGTTCACTGAGATTTCAGGATTTATTCACATTCGCCTTAATTTCATTTTTACTATCGTAACTCTCCTTTTTAATATAGTAAAATTCAATTATGAATTCTGTTCCTTTCAAATAATTTTTTTATGGGAAAATATCTTTTTAATAAAAAAAATAGACAAAAAAGATTAAAATAAAAATTATTTAACCCTTTCACGACCCTCGAACCAATGTCCAGTGGGTATGGAGCTACTAGAGCGGCGGAGGGGGGTTGGTTGAAAAATTATTTTTTTAATGTTTTTTAACTTTTTAAATATTTTTTGACAGTGTTTAGTATACTTTTAAATTATATTTAATAAACTCCCTGAGAAAAAAAAGAAAAAAAAATACCCTTTCACGATCGTACGACTGATTTTGATTTACCAAACATAGCCAACTGTGTTCAATTCAATTAATTTAATTCCAAGGCCTTAAGAAAGTTTGGTTTATTGTATTTTAACATATAATAATAAATTTAGCTATAAATCATAAACGAACCAATAAATTGATTTTTTAATAGAGTGTTAGACGGGAAAGGGTTAATACACAACAATGAATTTTGGTCAATTTTCGAATACTGAATAAAAAATGGTATATGAAGAATTTAACACTATTTTACCTCCAATTGTGTTTAGACTAATAAATTCGTCATTATATTTCTGCCTCGAAATAATAAAAACAGATACGATAAAAAAATCAATTAGTCAAAATGTAATTTATAAGTTTTTTTTTTTTTACAAAATAATTAAAAAACAAGAACCATGTTAAAAAATAGTTAGCTCGAGTTTAAAATTTACAATGAGCAAATAATCAAATAAAATAAATAATTATCCCCATTTCCTCCCAAAATATATATGGTAGTCTGTGAAAACTTGATAATAAAAGAATTAGAAACCAAATTATCTAAAAAAACCCTATCAAAAAAGTTTACTTAGTTGATATAAATAGTATATACTAGTAAAAAAATATATTATACAGGGTTGATATTATTTTAATTCAGGTTACTTTGTAAAAAAATATAATAATGAATAAAAATAAATAAATAATATTTTAATAAAAGGATTAGTTTTATTTAATTTTACAAATAAATAGTTCTATAAAACTGTATTTCTTTGAACTAAAGGGGAATGATATACAAAAATAGAGAAAATAATCGAGTATTAACAAATAAAATATATAGCTTGTGATAAAATTATAAAAAAAAACTATGTGTAGAGGTATAGTTATTTAAAAATACGACATTTTTGAGTTAAAACTTAATTTTTATTTGTGGAGATTTAGTGCTTTGTTTGTTTGAATTCGATATGCTTTTTTGCCCTAAATTTTTTCTTTGAGAAATCTGGAGTGAGCTAGGAGAATCTTTTTGATAAAAGCGGTGGTTTTTGCTTGATGAATCTTCAAGGTCAGCGTCATTTATTGTGACAGGTTCAGCAGAAAGCTCGTGTCTAAAAACTCCAGGGTAAAGTCTAGAGTCAGTTTTTGAGGCGGAATTAGCTGTGAATCTGGTGTAATTGAAGTCGGGGACAGCTTCAATTTTTTGTGAATAAATTTCTCTTTCGCTATTTATTGCAAGAATCTGCTCGTTTTTAAATTCTAGCTCCCAAATTTTTGTTTTCAAGTCATGTACAGTAGCTAAAAGACTAGAGAAGTCTCGATTAAAACTAGAGTCAGCGACAGGTAAGCGAGGCCCTCGGGTAATGCCGCTAACACTAGCGACTTCCTTTAAATTGTGTTTATTGAAGGTATTAGTTGAGGTATTATACTCCATAAAGTCATCTATTTGGGGTTGGAATCCAAAAAATTTATCAACCTGTTTATCTATCCAAATATGGTCCTCATTTATAAACCGCCTGCTTTTAATGCTTTCTATCAAATTAATTTTTTCAAAAGCAGAAAGTTTAATTAACGAATCAATGCATGCAAATGATACGCGATTATCTTCGCTGTGAGATATAGTTACAATCAAATCAATAGCAGTGTTTTTTTGGGCGACTGTTCCAATAGATATGGCGAGTTTTGTAATAGAAGATATTAGAGTGGGGATAACAAAGCAGCACTCAGAGTTAGATTTTAAACATTTTACCAAGTAATCAAACGAGTCGATTTCTTTAGTGTTCGCTAGTCCTTTAATAAGAAACTGTCTTACAATTCCATTGCTGATATGACTACCACCAACTTGCAGTAAATCCTTAAATTGATGCATGTAGTTTAATAATAGTTCAGTTTTATTTGGCAAGCATATTTGACATCCTAAAGAAAAAAGTAGACCTCTAAGAGCCAGCTGAGGTATCTTAGGATCACTAATTCGCGTTTTAATTGCTTTAGTAATCAAATTACCAGAAACTGTAGATACATACTTTGAGATTTTAGAAAGAGCTAGGTTGTTCTTTTCCAGCAGTAGAAGCTCAGAAATAAGTTCAAACGATTCGTAAGAATTGATTATACACAGGAAGGAGAAAACCTGAATTCTGACGCCATAAAAAGGTTCTTTTCTAATTCTAACTCGAACTTGTTCTATTATATTTGGTAGTCCTGAGCTAATAAGTTGCTTATAAGCAAGGATTCTAGAGCGGATATCTTCTGCTCTTTCAGCCATATTAAGAAGAATATGAGTCGGAACCTCGAGTTTCATGCCAACAAGAAGACTCATTTCAGGATCTATACGGATATAATTAGGGATAACACCCGGTTCAAGATGGAAGATTGCCATTACCCGAGAAACAGACTCGAATTCCAAAGTTTTTTTATGCACATTATCAAGCGAATCTATAAGCTGTACTTCAATTTTAAAGCTGTAAAGAACTCTTTCATAATTTGAGTTAATATAGTTTCCTTGATCTATAGTTATCTGTACAAGCTGAGAAATAGGTTCATATTGATAGTGTACTTTAATTCTAGGATAATTAGAGCTATATACGAATTCATCAAAGAACCTAGTGAGATTTAGGCCGCTACAAGCTTCAAGGGTATTTTTAAATATATTGGTATTAATCGAGTCCCATTTGTGAGATTTCAATAGCTTTGTAATACTAAACCAAAATAATTCTTCACCCAAAATAGATCTAAGCATGTGAATCCTCCAGCAGCCACCGTCAAAATTGTGACGATCTTGGAGGGAAGAAGCTGTCACATATTCTTTACAGTACAATGGCCGCTGAATTAAAATAGAAAAAGTCAAGAAGAATAGATAAGTATTTACAGTATGTGTAAATTAGAAATAAAAATAAACATAATGAAAATAAAATTAGAATAAAGTTAGACGAAAAAAAACCTTGTAAAGTTTGCATTCATCCATATAATTTTTTGCAGATTTATACATCTGGTAGTGGAACTCATCTGTGCTAAGGTGATCTTGGATCCAAATAGCTTTGAAATAGATGGAGAATCCATCAAAAAGCCAACTGTCTTGAACGCAGGAAAACCCAACTAGATTTCCAAAATATGATTTAGCTAATAATAATTTTTTTTGCATATAAAAAGAAATATGAGAAATGATATATTAGAGGCGTAATTTTGGAAAAGTAGAATAAGAAATAAAAACGAATTAGTAGTACCAATGTTGCTAATATTTATTAAGTCGACTTTTAAGTCAATATCATTAAGTATTCCCGGTTCTTTTAAATGTCTCATTGGAATGATGGAAATTGAGCTCCCTTCAGTTTTTCCAATGTAGCGGGGAAGAATAACATTATCGTATTTGGGCCATGGAACTAAAATATAAAAAAAAAAAAGGTTATTTATAAACAAGCATAAAAAAATATAAAGCAAGTTAAGAATAAAAAATAAGTGAACAGCAATAAAAAGGGGAAAAAAAAAAGTGACAATGAGTAAAAAGTTACACTCGACTTTTAATTTGTCAGATATCCAATATATCATATTCGGGATACTTTCAAATGTTTTAAATAAGTCAGATTCTTGTTTATTTTTTGTAGTGAAATAGCTTATGGGTATGTTGTGACCAGGAATTGTAATTTTGATGAAATTTCCAACTGCAAATGTAATATGAGTGCTGGAACTAATATATAAAAAGATAAAATAAAAAATATTATGAGGATAATTAGAAATGATTATAAGAAATGTAGGAAAGCTGAACAAGGATAACAAAGAGCTGTTTAATTTAAAATAGGGGTATTTTCAAAAAAAGAAATTTAGTACCATGGGAGATTATTGACGAATTTGGTAGAGTTCATGTATAGATTTTTATGAGTTAGTAGTTGATGAGATTCGGAGAATTGGCCGTTGGCAGTCGCTATGTGATCAGCTTGATGGATAATAGAGATTTCAAAGGTATGTTTAAATCCTGGATAGTCAATACACGGTAACCAGTACCTAGTTCTAAATATTTTTTTAAAAAAACAAATTTAGCCATAGGAATTCCAGATATATATGGCGGGCTGATTCAATAAAGATATTTAAGGTATAAAATGTTGAAAAATGATTGGAACTAATATAAATATTAAAAAATAAAATAGGGTACCTATATAACCCATTCTCGGTTGCAGAAAAAGCTACTTGGTCTAGGTAGTGTGTTGAGTTAATAGGGTTCTGAAACATAATACCAGATACAGGGCGTAGGACTTTCCATGAAATAGAGACATTTCTATACTCTTCACCTTCAAAGGGAGAGGTCCAGTAGATATGAATAAATTTTCCGTCGTATGAGTGGTGAAGAACATCTTTGCCTGAAACACTAACAGAGTAGAAGTCAACGGCGTTTAGTTTGATGTATGATCTAATTTGTTCAGAAGGGAGTAATAATTTTGGTTTATGGGTGATTGTAATGTTTGCTATTCCTTTTAATTTTTTCTCGAAAATATCGGGTTCGATAGTAATATCTAGGTAACGAATAAAAGGACGAGTTATGTATGAGGTGATGCAAGAAATGGGAGTATATAAATAGAAATTTATTTGTAGAAAAAGCACCAATTAAGGTCGTTGCTGAATATGTAAATTGCAGAGGTGTATATACTAAAATTAGTTTTGGGTATTGAAAAGGAGCTTTATGAAATGAGTTACCCATGTGAGAAATTGATAATACGGAATTTGGAGGATACTTTTCAAAAATTCTTTGAGGGTACGAATGTAAGTCATTGCTGTTTGTCGAATAGAGATCGCTTCTCCAGTTTTGGTCTGAATAAAAGAAATTAGTGTACGGCATCGTATGTTTAGAATTGGAGTGTGAAAAAATGATCAGAGAGCTCGAGATAATAATTTACAGTAAAAACTAATTAGGGGAATGAAGAGGAATAGTGAATGAAATAAGATGATTGTTGGTATGTATAATGAGGGTAATATATATTCGTTTTTGATTTATTAAATCAACTGAAAAATAGAATTCTATTTTTAGTTATTTAAAAGCGCGACAAAAAGTAATGAAAAAAAAAGATCAGCAATTAAAAAAGTATAATATATAACTGGCTAGCTTCTAGATTTTTGACGAATAGATAGCAAATATTTCATATAGCTTATCCAATAATACTAATATATAAAATTTAGCCAATGGATGCGCGAGTATAATAAACAAAAATATTAAACCAAACTCTGAAGCTTCTATTGGAGGCATAAATCCAATTGGCAAAGAATTGTGGCGAATGGAAAGCTACTGCTCGATATGTAGAAATCTTAGATTGAGAAAACATATCATCGCAAAAAAAAAAAAAAATGTATTGGATATTAAAAGGTAGAAATTTTAGTCGGAAATAAATATAAATTTAAAGCAAAATTAATTATAAGATATTTAAGAAAATCTAGATGGAAAGAAATGAATGTTTAAATTTATATAATTTATATACTCGAACTTTAGTTATATGATTAGAAAATTTGGGTTTAGTGGCTCCTAATGGGTATTATAGCAGTAAATATAGATTTCTAAATTAGTTGAAGTATGACATATATTGTTTAATGTCGGATTGTCAGATCTAAACACCATGATTTCCAATCAAAAAACGATCACATGCTTGATGTCAATAAGAATAATTAATTGCGGTTTGAACTGATTGTGATAGAATTTGAAAAAAAAAAAATTAAACATTAGTCTCAAATTAAGAGAAAAAATAATAATGATTTTTAAATAGAAAAGCTATATAGAAATATTAGGTTTGAATATAGTGAGGAAAATTAAATAGGTCTGCAGCGGACCCATAGCGATATATAAAAAATAAGCACCCCCAGAAAGAATCAAAATAAATACATGTATGTATTTGCTATTACTTTGCTATAGAAAAAAATAACAAATTAAAAAAGAAAAAAAGAAAAAAAAATAAGCACAAGTAAACTCAAACCAAATAAAATGTGGTTTTGAGTTTTAATATGTAAAAATTTTGATGAAAAGTTGAAAATAAGATTAACATTCAATTACTTATATAAACTGTGAGAAAATCAGCATAATAAAAAGATAAAGATTAAAAAGAAAAGTAATGGACAAGTTAGGGCATGATTATTACGAGCCTAGTGATATATCAAAACGAAAAAAGAGTGAAGAAAATTGATAAAAGAATCAATATCAAGGAACAGAGAGAGAGAAGGTATACTGAAAATGTAAAAAGTAATAGACGGGCCGGAAAGGAAGATGTATAGTTATTGTCAAAATTAAAGGGAGTTATTGTTGAATCCCTAAAGATTTAATTCTAACAGCGAGTTCAAATAGGTAATCGTAACACTCACACATAGTTTTTGCTTTTTCCCAAGTGTTACCCCACACATAAACACCGTGGTTTCTAACTAAAACTGCGCACGTTTCAGGGTACTTGTCCATGGCATCAGCCATGAACGAGGTAAGGTCTCTTTCTTCAGCAGTGTTATCGATGATAGGAACGACTAATGTGTCAAAGTATTTTAAATATGAGTTTGTTCCATCGCGTCTTATGCCTTTAATCATTTCCTGGTTAGTGATTCTAAACTCTTTGTCGTACAACATAGTGACGAGTACAGCGTTTTGGGAATGTGTGTGAATACAGGCGGTTGCGTCCCTTTTTGTAAAGGAGTTGAAAAATAAAGGGGTACATTGAGAAGGTTTGATTGGAGGATTTGGGGAGCGGAGAAGCTTTTGTGAAATCTTTTCCATTACGAACATATCAGTTGGAACCATTCTTTCTTTTTGGACACCTGATGGGGCGATATACACCAACTCACTAAAAATATCAATAAAAAGGGCTATATTTTAAGATGAATAAATAAATAGTAACTTTTTTTAAAACTAAGATGTTGAAATGAATTTTTAACAGAAAGAAGGCTTACTCTTTACAAATGCTGATACCACCTCTATTAAATTAAATCCAAAAATAAATTGTACGAGGTTAGATCAATTGATTTATACAAAGCAAATATAGATAGGAGATGGTACTAGAGAGAGAATAAAGTAATAGCTAAAAAATGAGTACCCAGTTCCGGTAACCCAGCCTAAATGGTAAAATTGTTGGCAGAGAGAGGGAATCAAGTTTGCAGGATGGCAAGGATCACTCGATATGACCAGCTGGTTAGAATCGGAGTCAGACATTATTAGATAAATTGTATTGAAGTGATATGGAAGCTTTAAGGGAAACTAAAAAGATTAGTAAATTAATTATCTATAGGTTTTGGAGTTTTGAATTATTTTTAAAACTAACTAAATTCTAGAAATTCAGCTTTAAATGGCTAAAAAAGCTAAAGATCAGCTTGAGTCGTGATTATTGGTTAGCGCGGGTCTAGTTTCATTCTATACGCAGCTTTTAAGCCAATTGCTGCTATAGACCACATTTGATTTTAAAGAATCCAATAAAACTAAGTAGTTTTCTATTCCACAGCCTAGGCTATATCTATTGGATATCAGTCATCAGAAAACCAATTATATCCTTTAATTTATACAAATTACATTTTTAATCGATTATCCATTTGCTATTATTCTGGTATTAGAGCATTTTCATTGGTCAAATAAATCTATGGTCATCGCGATACATTTTAAAGGTTAAGCAGTTGTCGTACCAATTATAGAGCACAGTAAAAGTACAAAAAATATAAGTGGTATTAAATCGCTAAACTAAGTAAATTTATAACAGGAAATCACAAATGAAGGTAAATAAACACAGCTATAAACCCAAAAACAGTTCGACAGAATAATATTCAGACTCAATAATACTAATATTTGCTACAATTCAACATACGAATTGACTTCTTTACAGCACTATTATAATATTTACCCATTTCTTATTTAATTTTATTCTCTAAATCGATTACTTACTATCTTACATTGCTTATTTGTGCATCTACGCTTTATCTTAATACATCATATTTACTAAAATTGTGAAAAAATACCACTTTTCCAGTTTTGGTCAAAGTGTTTCGAACAGATGGAATCTCTACAACTAAATCCTCATAAAAAACTCAAGCTCGATGACACGGATTCTCCAAACTCAAGAGGTATGTTTACAACCATTTAATAAACTTCTTTACTACAAATTCTCCCTCTTCATAGAATCTTCAAAACTGCTATACCCATTAATCTTTCTTTCAAATTCCCTTCCCCTCAATTACATATTAGATAGCTCGCTTGTCGCCTTCGATAATAATGAGCCTAAATTTGTAAGTCTATTCCATTTTATTTTTCGATTTCGTTTTTCGGTTTATTTATCACATCTTTATTACAATTCAATATCCCTTTTTGCTTTGCTAATAAATTAGATTCACGGAAACGATGTAGAGCTCAACTCCTCAAATTCTAAAGACGAATTCTCTTTTAAAATAGTTGAAAACGACGACTCCATAGATTCTCTAATATTTTTAACCGGCCTTAAAAATATCTTCCAACGCCAGCTCCCTAAAATGCCTAAAGAATACATCGCCAAACTAGTTTACGACAAGTAATTTATTCATAACCCCAATTAATCACACACCAATTTATTTCTTCATATTTTATTTTTCATTTTAGTTTCATCTAACTCTTTATACTTGTTTTTTCATAGAAATCATTGCAGCTTAGCTATAGTAAAAAATAACTTTGATATCATTGGCGGAATAACATACCGTTCTTTTGAAGAACGAAGCTTTATTGAAATTGTATTTTGTGCCGTTTCTTCTTCTGAGCAAGTCAAGGTACACTTATTTCTCGCATTTCCTATTTATTCAATACATCTTACTAGCCTTACTCCATTCTTTTAAAAGTTATCCTAACTTTATTCTATTTATTTTAAATATTTTCTTATATTGTTAAGCTATGTGCTAATCATAATTTAATATTTTTCAATGTTCTCTGTAGGGTTTTGGCTCAAAAATGATGAACTACCTAAAGGATTATATCTTGGAAAATACTGTTGCTACAACTTTTTTGACCTACGCTGATAATTATGCAATCGGCTACTTTAAAAAACAAGTATTTATAGTTTTATTTCTAACCTATTCTATTTATCCTCTTCATTTTATAATATTAGTTGAGCTTATATCTTACCTTTTTATTTTAATATACTTCATTTCAATCTCATTTATATTTTAACCTTTATTTTCCACCTCTTCATTTTACAATATCATAATTTCTTATTAGGGATTTACTAAAGAAATTACTTTTGACAAACGTTTGTGGATTGGTTACATCAAAGACTATGAGGGCGGAACGCTAATGCAGGTATCCATTTGCTATCTCTTTTATTTATTTATTATTTTTTTTATAAAATTTACTCCATCAAAATTCTATCTTTTAGTGCACTATGGTTCCTAGAGTCAAATACTCTGAATCTAAATTAATATTAACTATACAAAGACAGGTAATGATTTATTTAATCTTTTTAATTATTCTTATTTTTAAATATGTTTTTTAAACGTTTTTATATCAACTATTAGGCTGTCCTCAACAAGATTAAGTCAATTTCAAAGTCTCACATTGTTTATAAAGGTCTTGTTGACTTAAAAAAGTCCGACTTTCCAATTGATCCTTATTCGATTCCTGGTGTTGGTAACCTTTTTTTGATTATTTATCCTGTTTTTAGATTTCGCTTAATACAAAAAACTTTATTTTAGATAGTTTTATTAATCCATACATATATTTATTTAAAATAAACTACATTGATTTTTTAATTTCATTTTTGATTTTAGCTGAATCTGACTGGGTTCACGAAATGGATTTCATGTAAATATACTAACTACTTCTTATTTATTTTCTATACATTTTTATTTTTTACTATTTTTTTTAAAAAATGCTTCTTTTAACTAAATAGCGGACAATCAGATACCCGTACTAAACTTCACACATGGCAATCTAACGTAGTTTCTGAAATGCAAGTAAATCCATCTTCTTGGGCTTTTTTACAGCCTGTTGATACAAAGGAAGTTCCTGATTACACGACTCACATAAAAAATCCAATGGACTTAGCTACCTTAGAAGCTAACGTCGAGGCAAATAAGTATGAAAACCTTGAGTCCTTTGTTTCTGACGTTATGCTCATTTTCAGCAACGCCCGTGAATATAACGGCGAAAGTTCGAGATATGGTAGATGTGCCACAAACTTACAACGGTTCTTTGAGCAGCGCCTTTCTGACTATAAAACAAAATCCTCGTTAAACCAAAAATAACTCAATACAACACTCTAAATTTCTTTAATTCCTTGCATAAGCCCTCTAA
This sequence comes from Smittium culicis, assembly GCA_001970855.1. NCBI lineage: Eukaryota > Fungi > Kickxellomycota > Harpellomycetes > Harpellales > Legeriomycetaceae > Smittium > Smittium culicis. The sequence goes on from LSSN01001894.1 coordinate 18,567, forward strand.
TTCGGATTTTAGTTGTAATTATACTAGTTCTTTTCATTTAAATTCACTTACTATTTCTCCTTTATTAATTCTTTAGAACATATTTTTAATCTTTTTTATATAAATAAAAAAAATTACCTTGTAATTTTATCATTTAAAAAATTAATATAAAATGATTAATAGCGCCTTTAATTTTTCAACACATTTCAATATTTGATTAAATATTGGATTCTTTTCTCAATATCTATATTTTATTAGTTTTTCTCAAGTTTATAAAAATTAGCGATTATGGAGTAGAATTATGATAATAATTAATTTAGCAAAGTATGTCTTGGATGACGAAGAGCAAAGCTAAATATAGAATAAATTCGCCCTTTTAATGATTATATCTATTTTTACACTTACAATTTAATTAACTCTAGTAACTATGAATGCGAATGATTTTACTCTAAACTTAAAAGTATAATAAATACAAAAAAAAAATTAAGGATAAAATAAAGCGTTGATATAAAAATACAATCCTACGCCTTCTAATACATTATTTCCAATTTGTTTTTTTTTTCAATTTAAACAATTCTAATAATTTAATTTTATTTATGTTATTACATACATTTATAAGATGTTAGAATATGAAATATAATCTTTTTTTTTTCGACCATGCAACCAAATTAGTTGCAAATAAGCAGGCTTTTGCAAAGTGGATTTAAAAAACTAACTAGTTCTTTAATAAAATGTTATCTTGTTTTAAATTACATTTTGATTAAATATAATTTCATTAAATAAAAAAAATAAAGTTAACCCTAAAATATTTTTTTAGACGAAAATTAATTTATTCAATTCAGGTCACTATAGTATATATTACATAAATAAATCTTATTGGCTAATAATAATAAAATACTATAATATTATTGGCCAATTATTGTTAGTCCAAATTTACCTCGTGGCCAATAAATGAAACCTAGACTGTTGAGAATAAGTTAATAAAGCAAAAAAAATTTATTGTATGCACTATTAAGCTTTTGGAAATATTCACAATTTAGTACTTGTTTAATTTTCTTACAAAATCGAACTGGCGAATTGCCAATAACTATATTTAAATTCAAAAATCTCAAAAATCGAAAATAATAAAGTAAACAACAGTATTTATAAAAGTGCTATACATAATGGCAGAAACTATACAGCAACAACTACAACAACTAGTACTTATTCCTGAGGCTTCCAAAGTTAATGTAAGCGCTAGTCTAGCAAATGAAAGCTGGCAGGCAGGCGGACTCGGAACTTTAAAAAGCCAAAACGAAGAAATTATCGAACAGTTAGGTCCAATTATCCAATCTGCATACCGAACAGGAAAAGACGAATTATTTAAAAAGCAAGTTTCTTTGTTTGCTTCCAAAAAAGATGCCGAGATTTTAAAACTGTGTGGTGACAATCATCAACAATTCGTCGATTCTCTCGGAAATTTATTAAAAATAAAGCAAAATACCAATGATTTGCAAGAAAAAGTGCTTAAATTAAATTCTGATCTACAAAAAACCGGTGAGGGTGTATTAACCTCAAAGCAGGAAATGCTTGAATTAAAAAAAAAATACAGAAATATAGAGTTAGCTCTAGCAGCTACAAAAAAATGTACTAAAGTCGTCTACATGATTTCTGAATTCGAAGAGCAAGTTCAAGCCAAAATGTATTACGAAGCTATAAATACTCTAGATGAACTAAAAGAGGCATATATCCAAAGAGTAAAAGACTATAAGCTTGGCTCAATCATAGGTATATTTTGATTTTATTTTATATACTAGCTTGCTTTTACAAGTAGTGAAACCCACGTTATTCTTTTTATTTATTTATTATGTTTTCTTATAGCTGAGTCTTTCCCTGCTATGGCCTCTAACTTGAAAAGCGCTGCATTATCTGATATGCGCGAGTGGCTTTATGGTCTAAAAAAATTTATGCGTGAGGTAGGAGCATATCTATCTGATTCAATGTCAAAGCGACAAGATAAATGGAACTCACGAAACAAAAATGTTACAAACAATGAATACGTAAGTTCAGCAGTACAGTTTGTCCTTGATGAAGAAACAGAAGACGAACAGGAAATTAAAATCGATTTGGAACCACTCTATATGTGCTTATTTGTACACGAAAAACTTGGATTTGAAGCTGAATTCACAAAAAGCTACGCTAACGATCGTAAAGCTCAAATTAACTTAGTGATGTCTGCAAGTGAAAAACTATTCACTAACAGCTTGATTGAATTTGAAAATATGGTTTATGACATTATCGGGTTTTTCATCATTGAAAATAATGTAATTTTATCATCCCCTGACTTCCGCTCAAAAACTGATGTAGACGTTCTTTGGGATTTTGTAGTAGATAGTCTATCAACAATAATCGCTAAGAACATCCAACAGATTTTAGAGCATGAAAAAATATCTAATTCTGTTAAAAATATCTTGACTGACTTTACTTTTACTATGGAAGAACATTCATTTGATGTACAAAAACTACGCGAATTGATTTCCGCAATTTTTAATTATTGAGATTATTTATCGCTTTTATTGAACTAAACTATTATTTTTTTTAAATTGCTCTAAAATCAACTGTTTATTAGTTATTTTTTCACCCTTTTTACATTATTTATTCGTTTTTTTCAAGTTCGAATTCTTAAAGCGAGTTTTTTATTTATTTATAAACTTGTATATCTAAATCGTAATTTTTTTATTTAATATCTATTATTATTTTATAATTGATTCAAACAATTTTGATCTAAATAAAAAAGTTATCATTTTAGGGATGCTCTAATTTTTTACATGTATCAATTAGCAATTTTATTTTAGATATAAAAAAAAAAATTAATAAAAGTATTATCAATGAAGAGTTGAAATTTTATGCTTTGACTGTTGATAAATTTAATATCAAAATAATTTTTTCTTTGTATTAGTAAAATATTTAGTTACAGCCTATCACCATGTACCTATGACTTTTTTATTTTCCAACTCGTCAACTTATTATAAATTTCATTGTAGGAAACTTAGACAATCAATTATTATGAAATATAAAAATATCACAATTTATCGTATACTTCGGATTCAGACGTATAACATTCTAAGCATAGAATGATATATCATAATTTATTTTAGGCTAATGACCTAAGAATAAGAACGCTATAATCTTTGAATTAAATAAAATATTCATTTCTGAAACAAAGATAAAGTATATATATATACGTGGAAGCTCTGAAAGTGAACTACCAAAAAATTAGCATATAGGCCTATGATAATAGTCATTTAATTTTACCATAGATTAATTGAAGATCAAATTTACAACAATAAATCTACACATAGATCTATCATAATTTAAAAAATAAATTTACAAAGAAATCTATAAATTTAATACAAATAAAAGAAGTTTTGCATAAAGAATTTATAAACAACAATCTAATGTTTAATAATTATAATATAATTCAAATTAGATAGAGATAATAGCTTAATAAAATGCAAAGAGAATAGGGGGATCTAGTATTATTATATCAAGACATGGTATCAGAGCCTTAGAAAAAAAAATTAAAAGGAAAATTTAAATTAATAACAGTTTATAAAAACTGCCAGCTAAACTTATTATATTTTTTGATTCGAGCGCTTTATAATACTGAAATAAACTAAAGATATATATTATTTTATTAGCTTCATTATATTTCTACCATAAAATTTTGTTCGCAATACTGATAATTTTAACTTTGACTAATCATTTAAATAATAATAATAATAAGAGTATACTAACTAAAAATTTATACCACTACAATCTTAAATTTGTTTTTTACTTTTCTCAAAATTCATTTTTATCAGGATATTATTGGAAAGCTCGTCCAAATTATATGAAGTTGCTAATATGTTGCAGATAAAAGCGCAAACTATAAATTACCGCATAATCTTACGAAAGAAGCCTTCCCATGACCACAAAGAACCTCAACTTATTTATACAAAAAGTTTTTTTAGTATTGTCACAGAGAATATCTGTGAAAGAATGATAGGTTGATTACGTATCAACCAATTTATCGGATTATACAAGTGTAGAGGTCAAATTCTTTTTCTCCTGATTTTTTTTTTTTTTATATCATGGAATTTTATTGGTAAGATAAAAATAATAGAAAATACGCGGTAAATAAACTAAAAAAATAGAAAAGTTGGTGCAAGGCATAAAAAAACTAATATTCTAATACTAATAAATTCCTCTGCCGGTCTACCGGCTGCGTGCCTAAAGGGAAATGGGATCAATCTACCATCCGAAAGATCCACCCAGGCATTGCTTCAAGTAGGATGGATGACTGTGGTTACAAGCAGTCATCGAATTAAGCTCGTTCCAACAAAATTGAATTTTTTTAGATCATTGAGCACCTAGTCAGAGCCTACATCTAACAGGATTAATAAAAAATAGGCTCCTACCCAAACGTGGGAATGATCGACCTGGCTCTCCTACAATAAGCTGCTAAACGGCTGAGTTCCGTAATGCTGTCGAACGCTGGACTTGTGCACAGATAATGTCTCAGACTGTGCTAAACGAATCGGTTCCTCCTGTTTCTAGATGGTCCTCCTCTGGAATCGCTGTAACATATTCACAAATATGTTAAAAAATTCATTGGAAAATTAATAAATAATAACCAATCATGTTTTATAAAAAAAGGAGTATTTTTCATAATATCCACTCAGCTAATTACTTATTCGATAATATTAAAATGAGACTAAAACCCAAAAACGGATATATGCTATTATTGGACCAATAAAAAGTATATGACAGAGTAGACAGGGACTAATTATTCATATTAATTAAAAATATATATTATGGGTCAAAAAAATCAATTATTATTAAAGGAGAAAGAACCCAACCAATTAATATCTTACAAGGACTAAGACAAGGTGATCCATTATCCCCTCTATCATATAATTTTTTAATAGAACCATTAATAGTATTGATTAAAAAAAAGATTTCAGGAATCCCAATAGCGAATAAAGTATTCAAAATCCTAGCTTACGCGACGAATTACAGATAGGAATTAATAAACGCGCTGAAGTAGAAATAATAAATGGAGCGATTAAGCTCAATTCGCTAGCTTCAAATACCTTAGATTAATGTGTAGATAAAAATATGCATAAAAATTGGTGCACAAAAAAATATCTGGCTAGAAAACAAATGTCTACGACAAATCGAGAAATTTAAATATATAGGTATTATTTTGAATTCTTCAGGGTTTGTGAGTTAGGTAAACCAAGAAGCCCTATCAAAAAAATCACAAAAAAGCTAAAAAAAATGGAATAATAGGAAATTATCGATTAAAGGGAAAGCTCTAATGGTTAAAACTTTTATACTTTCAAAAAAATTTTCGATGAACACATAGTGTGATGTGAAAATAAGGTGAAAAGATTACAAAGAAAATGTTTAAAAGTTCTTTAATTCTTAGTAGAAAGAATGCAAATTTCTAGTGGTGCAAATTTTAATTAATTACTTACCTCAGCATATAATGTTCTTTGCAGGAAGAAGGTTCTTTATAGAGATAAAATATTAATATAATAACATTATATCTAATCGGATTGCAAAAGAAAAGTGGCTTGTGAAAAAGAGCTGTATTATAAAGGAAGGCTAGAACTAATAAACCTAGTTTAGAGAAACAAGTATAAATACTGAATGATTTGTAGATTTTTGATGAGTTAGTTTTTTTTTGTGTTTCCATTTTTAAATTCATAAAAATTAATAACAATTCTAAATAAACTTTTAAAACACCAAATTCCAATTTTATTCATAGTACCTTTTGACAATGAAAGTATATCTTCAGTCAAAATAAAGTTAAATAAGTTTATTTGTAGCAATAAAAAAGCTCAGATCAAAGTATTCACTATTGAATTGGATTAAAAAATTGAGGCCTTTGCCTATTAAACGTATAGGCACAATCAAAAATCCACTTCACGAAATAATATAATGATCTGATTGGAAATAAAAAAAATATTTGGAGAGAATCAGATTGAATTAGCATTCAATTAATCTCTAATAAGTACAAAGAAAATGAAAACAATCTCGATATATTGGCTAAAAAATCAAAAGGAAAAAATATCAACTAATTCCAAACAATGTGGAGAGAAGCGAAAATCTATTAAATGAAATTTATGAAAAAGACAAATCTTTTATATCCAATTTTCCATACGAAAAAATCAAAATACTTGCGCCAAGAAAATTAAACAAATTACTCAGAATTAAATTTTATAAGACCAATCGCAGTTAATAAAAAATAAAATTACCCGCTATGGAGAGTTTATAGAATACTGCGGCTTAATCTGGAATGATAACTCGGGCTATATATAAAATCATTGTAAAAAACAATCAACTAATAATTAATATAAACTCAACGCAAAAGCATGAATGGTTCGATAAAAAATTCATCCACTCATTTTACATAAATTCAGAAAATATCAAAATTAAAAATCAAACAATAGACTAATGGTAAAATCGCATTTTCAGAAAATTTATTAACCTATAATATAGAAAAGAAGAAATAGTTCAAACAAAATAGGATGCCATTGGTAAAACAACTAATATTGAAACGATTTAAAATTGGCTTAAAATTGTCAAATTAGACTAGAACACAAAATCACTAGCCACTTATAATTGCTTCTTCAAGGCGCGCTAATCACAATATAAAATTAAAAGTATTAAATAAAGGCCAATTTGAAAAGTCACAAGAATGCAAAGTATTCAAATTTAAAAAAGAGAATTTATTGTGTAATTATTTTGGTTTCAGAAAAATCAGAAAATTTTTACAGATAATTTTCCAGTTTATAAACGATAAATCTACGATAGATACAGGGTTAAAATAGAATGACTATGAATATAATATTTGATTTTTCAGAAACAGTAAAAAAAAAGCACCCTAATAAAGATATTCTGTATGACCTCTCCATATGGAATATATACAGGGCAAAATCCTAAGCTGAGTTAGCAAACACAATTCTGCCCACTGAAGAAATGTTTCTTAAGTGGAAAAAAAACCTAAAGCTAAAAATCATCATAGATTCTAAACACCTGAAGAAAAAAATAAAAATCTTTGGTTTTCAATTGAGCCTAACAGAAAAATTAATTTTAACAATATTTAAAATCATTTCAATAACAATTTTCTCTAATTAAATTCAATCGCTTTTTATCAATAAAATATATTACGTTTTAATAATATATTAACATAACAATTAAAAATTACGAAAAAGTGGATATGAATAAGCAATAACAAATTTGATGAATCATAAAAGTTCACAAAGGGATGATATGATTCGATAATAAATCTCGCAGCAGTATTAAAACTCTTTTTAATAAAACTTGGTTAACCATCTCATTGATTTAAATTTTGGTGCTTTGATGAGATAAATTCTTTGATATAGCACTTTTTTAATCTCATATAGGACACAGACCGTAAGTTTTTCACTTAAAAATACCTTTAATTTTGATTTGGGATTTAATTTAGTATATAAGAAATGTATGAACGAAAGCTTTTACAGCTAGTCTTTACTTTTTAAGTTGATATTTATGAAGGCTGTGAGAAAAAATGAAGAAAAATTCAATTATTTGATTAAATTCCAATTTAATCTATGTTGCAAGAATTTCTGATTTAAAGGTTATAATTAAATAATTTTTGAAGCTCTAATCAATTTTTTAAGTTTGATAATTTATGAGCTATAAGTTTTTTATTACATTTTATTATTTTTTTTTCCGATGGTATTTATTTATTTTTTTATACGAGCTAAGTATTAATTAATTACAAATATTTAAATGATAAAAACGCTATCACTAAATTTCGAGAGCAACTAAACATACTCTATGTTGAGATTTTATATCATTTTTTTCTAGAAATTTTATTGACTTTTCTAAAAATTCAAGTTACGCAGTATTTTTTTCTTTTTATCTTGATCTTTCGATATTTGATTCGCTTATAAAGGTTCTAATTCTCTTTTTATTTGAAAAATTTATAATAATATACAGATATTCCATCTAAAATTGCATTTATCTCTATTAAGTTTTTTTATGTTTGCCAAGTTTAGAATTTTATATCAAAACAATTTTATTATAAGCTTTTTTTTTCATTCATTTATTTAAATTGAGAATATTATAGCTTATTTCATTTTCCCACTCTTTCGTATATTCACCCTATGACACAGGTGCACCTATATTCATATTTTTAAATCGGTCTTACATTATTTATTAATAAAATTTTTAAAACTTAATTTAAAATGAGAATCTATAAACTGATTGTTCATGATTTGTAACAAAATGAATGTACACTTGACATATCAATTGTGTGTTTAATTTACTACAGGTCTAATAGTTCTAAATTCATAATTAATTCGATTAGTTAAATTATAAATAAAAATATATATAATTAAATATTACTAATATATACTTTTTTTTTATCGCTGAATTTAACAAGTACAGTATGTATATTAGAATATTCCTTATTTAAAATACTTTTTTTCAATAATATATTTATAATTTTCAATAAATTTTATTTATAGCTAATAACTATGAAATCTGTCTCTCTATTCACTCTTGCGTACCATTAATTTGATCAGAAAATTAAACTTTTAAAATATTTTAGTGGATTAAAAACATAATAATAATATAGATAAACTCAACTAACTCTTAAAATTAGCGTGATGGAATAAAAGTAGTGGATCAAAATAATTATTTAACATGGGTTGATTTAGCTTTGACGCTACCAATACTAAGCCTCGAGAATGTAATAGTCTTGGTAGATAGGGTATTATCACAAGTATACAGGATAAATAAAATTATAACTATAATAAATTCTAATAGTCATGAAATCAAAAAGTAAAAGCATAATGTCTATAAGGTGCGCCCCTTTCAAACTAGGATGCATAATTTATATGTTGAAGGGCTTGGTATTAATCTTTTTTCGCGTGTGAATATTGATCTCCAGATGCTCATATTTTTCCGAAAGGAAAAGTACCAAGTTATTTTTTTAATGAAAATTTAGTTTGTTCGGTAGCTGTATTAATGAGTTAACTTTGGTTTGATTGAATATTGATAAATTTTGGGATAAATAAAATTGAACCGATTTTTTTCCCTTGGATTTAATATTATTGTAAAAAATTTTTTATTTGATTTTTAAGATATATTCAAAGATGAAATTTATGTTTTAAAATACTTTATTAAATTTATCATTTTCGGGATTAAAAGTCTATAATTTACCAATTTATGTTTTATTAGATATGAAAATATTTTAACAGCTATTAATCAATCAACCCGAGGCTAAAATTAATTTTTTACAAGATCATAACTTTCGAATTACTTAAATTTTAATTTATATATCTAAATTCAAAACATTTTATAAATATGATTTAAAAATATAAGCTTGAGCAAAGTTTATTAATTAAAATAATTAATTATCATTTAATTTTTTTTTAATAAATTTATTTCTTCTGATCAGGAAGAGTTTCAATTATGCTCACCATAGTTTTATTCAAGCTTTTTTTTTTTAATACAGAATATGTTTATTTATTATTAATACGCTATTCTTACTTTCACTTTCAAATCATCACATTTTCATGTTATAAAATAAAATTTTCTGTATTATAATGTATAACATCATTTATTTAATTTTAATTTTATTTCATTTCAAATATACTATCGATTTATTTTAGCTATTTAATTTAAATATTTTCATATGCAAAACTGATTTACTAGATAGTATAGATTAAATTGGTTGAATCATATTCAGATTTATATAAAAAATCCCTGGTGTCATTATCATTTCTTCATATATAATGTCTAAATTTTACTTATAG
>LSSN01001899.1:0-10483 GCA_001970855.1 Smittium culicis
TTTTTTTTTCTCGATTTGGCTAATTAAAACCGTGCACCAAACTTGGGCACTTACAATTTAATTGCAAAAGTTAAACTTTGTCTAAAGAGACCAAACTTGTACCAAAATGTAGCTCTTGGCTAGGTCAACAAAGTTGTATTAATAAGTTAAAGTCGATAGACTACGTGTTCGATGGTTATAGTCAATTTTATTTATTAAGGGCGTAAAAAAAAGTGAATAGTAGATAAGAAATAAAATTTTATAGATTCTCTAATCCTATTGGCTCGCCCAATAAAAACTTTTCTAAGAGAGAGTACGCGTTCGATGGTTATAGTCAATTTTATTTAGTAAGGGCGTAAAAAAAGTGAATAGTAGATAAGAAATAAAATTTTATAGATTCTCTAATCCTATTGGCTCGCCCAAGAAAAACTTTTATAATAGAGACTACGATCAGTTGCTTTTCTATTGAATAAACCCCTCTAAATTATTAGCAAAGGAATAATAATCTCTGTCATATATAAAAAAACAAAACTTGATTTTAAAGATGTTAGTTACATTATGTGAATTAAAAAAATATAGTATAATATAGTATATATAGGTAGAGAGTAACAAGAATCTAAGATAAAATTGCAATATAGATAATTAAATTAGAACTTGATTGAAGAAATAGCTTTATCAAAATCAGCAATGATATCATCAATGTGTTCAATTCCGACACTGACTCTAACTAAGTCCGGAGTGATGCCAGATGCTATCTTTTCATCGTCATTTAGCTGTGAGTGAGTAGTAGTAGATGGGTGAATAACTAAAGTTTTGGCGTCTCCTACATTAGCCAAGTTTGAGGCAAGTTTGACATTTGAGACAAAACTGTTACCATTATTTGGGTTTCCTTTCAAGCCAAAGCTCAGAACTCCGCCGAAACCTCTTTTAAATACTTCTTTTGCGTGGTTATGGTATGGGTGACCTTGGAGTCCTGGGTAAGAGACCCAAGCTACTTGTGGGTGTTGTTCTAGCCATTGAGCAACAGCAAGAGTATTTGTGCAGTGCTTGTCTGCTCTCAAAGAGAGAGTTTCAAGGCCAATCAAAAACATCCAGGCGTCCATGGCATTAAGGCAAGCTCCAAGGTCTCTAAGAACTTCTGCACGCAACTTGACGGCAAAAGCGAGATTTGGTTTATCGGGAGTATCAGAACCAAATGTGTCCCAAAAGGATAGACCGTGATAGCTGTCAGAAGGCCCGGAAATAAGAGGGAATTTGCCATTATTCCATGGGAAACTTCCTGCATCAACAACTATACCACCAATTGCCAAACCGTGGCCACCAATCCACTTTGTGATTGAGTGGACAACAATGTCTGCACCGTGCTCAATGGGGCGGAAGAGATAGCCTCCCATTCCAAAAGTATTGTCGACAATAACAGGAATTCCGTGATTGTGGGCGGCTTGTGAAATTTCAAAAATATTAGGAATGTTGTAAGTTGGGTTACCGATAGTTTCGACGAATACAGCTTTAGTTTTGTCGTCGAATTTTACAGCCAGGTCTTCAACATTATCACTGTTTACGATGTGTACCTTAATACCGAGACGGGGTAGAGTAACTTTAAACATGTTGACAGAGCCACCATATAGAAAAGTGGTTGCCACAATATTGTCGCCTGCCTGGCAGATGTTAATTATTGTATTAAAGATTGCGGCAGTTCCTGAAGAAGTAGCGACAGCAGCTACACCGCCTTCCAAAGCGGCTATTCTGTTTTCTAAAGCAGTAACAGTTGGGTTGCCTACTCTCGAATAAGAATATCCAGGCTCCTTCATAGACATAACATCGGCTGCATGCTGAAAGTCCTTGAAAACGAAAGAAGATGAAGCGTAAATAGGAATTCCTCTAGCGCGGTGTACGGGGTCTAAATCATACCCGGCGTGAACTTGTAAAGTTTCGAATTTATATTCAGGGCTTTTTTGGTCTGTCATATTGTTTAACTATGTCTAGAATGGTGATGCGTAATCGTAGTCTTATAAAATACTAATTCTAATGCTTAAATATACAGCAGATGTATTTAATTTACTTTCTATAATTTTATTCTAAAAAAGGATATTGTTAGTAAATTAAACAATGGAAACATAGAGGGTTTAAATACAATAACCAATTTCATTTTTTTGGTTACTTTTTTGTCATTAGACTTATTTTGATTAACTAAAATTTAAATTGTCAAAGACTGAATAAAATTTGAGAATTCTGATATGTTGTATCATTTTAACCCTTTCCCGTGCAACATTCATTTGAAAAATTCAATTTTATGACTCGTTTACGATTTATAACAAGTTTATTATTTTCTTTTATTGTAAAGTATACCAAAATTTTTCAAGTCCACGGAATTAAAGTTTTATAATTGTACAAGTTGGGAATCTTGCAGGGTCAAAAATATCTACCACCCGTGAAAGAGTTAAAGAGCCTTGTAATTATTGTAAATTACTAGAGGGATGTGGTGCAATTTAATTTAAATTCGAATTTATAGTCAGGTAATAATAATAATAATAATAAAACGCCAAATTCTTGTAAATTATATCGCAATATTTGGTGATATTCGCAATATTATTCAAATATCTTAAACTCTATTTGTAAAGATTATATCTAACATTTAGAAGATTATTTCAAGGAGTATAATTTTTCCTATTAAAATTTTCCTATTATTCATCTTAGCTTTTATTTTTAAAACAAACTAGAAAAGTTATCGAATGTATTATCTGATACTACCTATATTTTTACCTATTAAGTAAAAGCAAATATAATTTCTAAGAAAAAATTTATGTCTCCGATAAGAATATCCCATTTGTACACAGTGACTAATAATCTCGACTTGTAGAAGAAAATTAGATCTTTTTAAAGCGATAACAGGCAGACCAGTAACTATTCGCCATCGTTTGATTTTATGAGTGACAATTTTTACTGCTTTAGCTTTAGAAGGTTCAATGCAGTAATTTGAGCCACTTTTGCTCGCTCAGAAGCCATATTTTCTCCATATAATTATACTCACCCTATCACTCGTAATAGACTGGATTGATTTACCTAATATAGCAAATTAGTTTCAAAAAAATATTATAATTCCAAAGATCGATCAATTACAGGTAACTGTAAACGATGAAACAAATAATCAATTTGCTTTTATATATTTATTATCCAATAACTTTATTTTATTTTTTGCGTTGGATTGGATTGGGTTATGTCGTTTACGTGGGTTTGAATAAAGCCAATAGATAGATACTATTAAAAATACGCATTTTATAAATTAGCTAATAATAATTAGAGTAAAATGTCATATTTCATCAATAATAATTAACCTCTAAATTTGGTACAAACGGCTTATCCAGGATTTTTATCAGGATTTATCTAGACAAATTGGCTAGAAATCATTAAAAAAATCACACAGAAATATTAATAAACTATACAAATCCTTGAAAGCAATAATTTCTTATAATAACCCTCCTTTGCCAAAATAAAACCCTAACTTTTAAAACAGCTTTATTCAAAGTCTTTGGAATACTTACCAAAACATCTACACGTGTATATACACAAATTTTAGACATGCTTTTATATAAATTAAAGTTTTATTTTTTTTTTGTAGCATCTTAGGCAAAAAAAAATTATTGATGACATATCTACAGAATTCGCTAATCTATTAATTTGATAAAAAAAATTGCTAAATATAAATTGTTGAAGTTTCGATCTAAATCTGGGTTTTCTATTGTTTGTGAGCATGTGTTAATTTGACTAATTTTGATATTGCTTTTATATTAAATTAGGCTATTCAGTTATTTTCGGTCTATAGATCGCTAGTATCTTTATCAATCCATTAAAACTCGCAATAAAATTTAATTACAAAAATGTTAGTAAATTTAGTCAATTTTAAAAAAATAAATTTATAACAATTTAAAATGATTTATTTGCTTATAATATTAATATGAATAGTAATAGAATTAAAAAAATTAAATAAAAATAAAATATCAAAGTATGTGACAAGTATCAAAAAAACAGTTGATAATTTTAAATTAAAAAAGACTTAATTTTTTCAGAATTAAAAATAGCATTGAGTATTATTGTTCGAGTTTGTAATAAATAAATATAAATGGAAGATAGTTAAGCAAAGAAGTGACTTTTTTTCAGGAATATTATTTTTTAACCCTTTCCTGTGCGGTAGGCTATTTTTGACCCACCAGATACAGCCAACAGTGTTCAATAAAAATACTTTAATTCCAAGGATTTAAGAAATATTGATTTTTTGCTTAATAATAGCAAATAGTAAATTTCATTATTAATCATTAACGAATCATTAATTTGATTTATTCAAAGAGCATTGAACGAGAAAGGGTTAAATAATAACTCTCTTACCAAATCTTAATAGCTAGTTAACCTGGTTAAAGCAAATTAAAAATAAATTTTATGCAGAATAAAAATTTAAAACTAAGGTAAGTTTTAATAGAAAAATGTATGAACCTACAATAATCCCATATATATTCAAAATAAATAAGTTTAAAAATATCAAAACCGTTGGATCTGAAAATTGCCAATCTGAAGCGCTTACTTGTATCACTTCTAGGATTTGGCTAAATTGTTTCATTCGATAGCTAAGATAAGTCTCAACTTGGATCTTAATTGCAATTTATTTATTCAAATAGATAACTAATTACATCATGCTACTTAAACTATCATCTATAACGTATTTTTTAAAATTTTTATATATTTATTTTATGATTTTATTATAGCACTCTTTTATAGTATAAAAATTTAATCATATGATTAATTTTTTTATACATAGCTTTTAAAACTTTTCCATCCATTCCAAGGATAAATGCACAAAACTAAAAAGCTAATTTTAGTATTAACATATTTTCTTATAAGATTTTACAGCTATAAATTTCTACAAAATCAAAACAAATTTTAAAATCTCTAGCACTTATATTTTGCGTTGTGGCTTGGTTTTTATAGCCTATGCATTTCTACTTATTAAAATTTCTAGACAAAATTTTTTTCCTTTGCTGTAACTAGCTGTAAGAGTCTACGAAATTCTCCAATAACTTTAAAAGTATTTTTGTATTTTTGTTTTTGAATTTTTATTGACTAATTCAAAAAATATGTGACTTGCTTTTAAAATTGATGTATAAAAATAATTAAAATTTAAACGAATGTTACTAAATTAATAATAAAATAAAATCAGTAGGCTTTTTTTTTAACTACCTCGCGCTGTTATAGAATCTTAAATTGTAAAAAAATTTGACCTACCTTTCGTATAAGGGCTAATTGAACCAATGTATCAAATAAAGATATTGGAGAATATGAAGTTAGATCTAGGCTCTGACTAGGAGCTCAATGATCTCAACGAATTCAATTTTGTTGGAACGAGCTTAATTCAATGACTGCTTGTAACTTCAGTCATCCAGCCTACTTGAAGCAATGCCTGGGTGGATCTTTCGGATGGTAGATTGATCACATTTCCCTTTAGATTCGCAGCCGGTAGACCGGCAGAGGAATTTATTAGTATTAGAATATTAGTTTTTTTATGGCTTGCGCCGAATTTCTATTTTTTTAGTTTATTTACCGCGTATTTTCTATTAATTTTATCGTACCAATAAAATTCCGTGATTAAAAATAAAAAAATTAAAAAAAAAATACAAAAAGAATTGATTAAGTTTCGCCAAGTTATGATCTTCATTTGACAAAAAGATCTACTTGTAGATTACTTGAATGAATCCTTTCTAAAAAGACCTTTGCTTTAAATAATAGCCACGATAATTATTTGGACTATTATATATATAAACATATGGTTATATATCAAATATATTAAACAAGATTCGCAGTTAATCAAGGATTCCTATATATATTAATAATATAAACATCCATATAATATATATGTTTTTATGCGAGATAATTTGCAATAGGAATTATATAGTTAATTTAAAATATTTTAACAAAAAAAAAAATTAAACCCTATCAAAATTACTTTATCTAATGAGTTTTCCTATAAGTAGACCTAAAATTTCGGATTTTCATTTGATTATTTTGCTCATTTACTTTACACCTTAGACTATTTTAAATGGTACGATTATAAAAATTTTTAACATGTTATAGTAGACAGAGAAAAACAATTTTATAATGATTTTGGTATTTTTTAATTCAAATATATTCATAAGCTTTATCATTATAGATAAAATCATTAGAAAAATTATTAATTTATAAAAATTCAGCAAAATATAGTAAGCATCACAAACTTTTTAAATCTTGATAAAGCTAACCTCAATTGGTGTAGCTAAAACTGCAGTCATTTTTTGTCTATAATTTGAAAAATAACTGTTTGTATTAAATTCTTATAAATAAAGCTCCCAGTTAGCTCGTTAAAAATTCGATAACATTTATTTCCATTGCGAAAGATAATTCCTGTTATTTTCATTAAAAAAATCTTTTTTTTTCTTTGAGTTTTAATTCAGTTTACATTCACCAGTATATCATACCACTAAATCAGATAAAAATAGTGTATCTTTATAAAATAACTATAAATACCCTATTTGTATAAAAAAAATGTAAATTGAATGTATTTTCAATATGTTCTTCACTGAATCCACCTTAGGGGCTAGGGAACACACTATTTTTAGTCTACATTCGCTACGAAATAATATCATTAGTTGTAAATATTATTCCTAAAATAATAAATTCCAAATCATTTGCACCTGATTGGAGTATCGATAATTTCAATTTAACAAAAGTGTGAAATAAAGTATAAAATTCTAACAAAGACAAGAGTCTATAAAAACTAAAAGTAAAATTTTTTATATAAACATATCAATTCCTTCTAAAATTATAAAGTAAATTAAAGTTAGAAAGCGAGAATAAAGATAAAAATAGATTTATTACTTTTTTTTTGTTTTTACAAAAATACAATTATTTATCTAGACTAACAATTTAATATGAATATAGTTAGATAAATTTATGAAAATTAATTTATTAAACAACATGTTTTCAAAAAAATACAGTTTCAATAAATTTATTTTTAAAAAATATTAGCGTATGTAAAAATTCTAGCAAAAAATTATTAAAATTCGGCGTAGTATTTAAATAAAATTGAATCTGAATTCGAATAAAATATTTATTTTTCATTGAATGGCTTTCTTTTCACTCCATTATAACTGACTAGTTATATCTATTCATAATAATTTACAATTTTAATTGACTTAGCTATCAAATTTTTAGATATTTGATTTTAATCGATTTAAAATTTGTTGATATGTAATCACATAAAACTAGCTAAATAATAAACGTGGTTTTCAACATATATCGTAGTTAAATACGACTACAAAGATGTTAACCCTCTAAAAATAAAATAGTAATAATCCTACAAAAAACAAAGAATTTGCCTTTGAAAGTTTTCACACACGAACAACTCCTGAAAACTTTTTTTTCACAGAGGATTTACTTCTTTGTGAAATTTTTTTGTTAGAGTTGCTTTTTGTGTTTAGCTATACTATTATCATTATCATATTATCTTATTTTATTATATTAATACATTTATTACATTATATAAAAGACATTAGTAAAACGCCAAGTTTTCTAATTAGTTTTTAACTATAAAAATGCTTCCATTTTCCAAGCTTTAATCGATATTATGTTTTTTTGGAGCTAATAAAATTGAGAAAAACATACAAATAAAAACTTTATCCAAATTTATACTACTGAACCAAAAAAAAATCCCAGACTAATTTTAAACATCTAGGTGTAATAAAGGGAAAACTCAGATACATATAAGTGTAAATTTTTTCTATTTAATTGATATTTAGTAACATTTACTGTACTAAATTTAAACAAAAAAGAAGTGCAAAAAATAATTATTATCTTTCAAGTTAACTGTAAAAAAATATTTTGTATCATTTTGAGCGCTAGATTGTTTAGATTTAGGCTGTATTTGACAAATTAAATTGGCTATAAAAATTGTAATTATAGTTAAATTGACAAAAATTACAATAAAATATCAATTTTTGAGATAAATTATGTGGGATTTCTTATATCTCGAAGACTTCCTATTTAATGTTTGCTATATTTATAAGTCTCGACCTTTTCCTGCTGATTTTCAGTAAATACTGAATTTTTTTAGTTTATTCCAACGCCATAATTGTTATTTTTTGTTTTTTGATACTTTTTTTTATAGGTTTAAAAAGAGTAAAGTTTACTAACAATATTAAATGGAAGAAATTTATAAAAAAATTCAAGTTTTTAAAAGTAATTTTTTTCTAGTTTTTCTAGTTTTTTTTTATTAATTGCATATTTATAAGAATTATAGTTAATAATTCTGAGCCATTGAAAGAGGAAAAAATTATAATTAATAACAAAGTATTAATGACTTTATACTGTCAAGTTAAATTCAACTTATTGAGCTAATTTCATAAAAATTATAATAATATCATATCGATTCCTTGTAGTAATTTTATAATAGATTCTAATAATCATATACTTATTTTTGTTAAATTCTAGTAAATATAATTTATAACAAAAGACTTTATCTAATGCAGTTTTTTAAAATCTTATATATTTCTTTTGATTATGGTTTTAATAGATTATTTTTCTTTTATATAGTACTCTCGATAAAATATAAATTTCTATCATTTACTTTTTTTTTTAAAAACTGATGGAATTTTACATTTAAATTGATTATAATTGTGATGTTGCTTTCGTAAAGAAGTATTTAATGAAAATTGCTGATATTATAAATTGGCACAATTTACCCTATTATTTATAAATCAGTTTTTGTTTTAATTTGATTAGATAAAATATTTTTAAAGATCTTTTAGTTAAATTTAGTTAAATTTTATGTAACCTAGAAAATTAGATGCGTTAATTTTGAATTAATATTTTAAATCTTATAGACAGTTTATTCATTTCGTTACCTGAGGTAGAGCTGATCACAATATGAAATTACATCGATAAACATTATTTTTCCTTTTGAGGACATTTTTATTGAGGTCTAGATTTTTTCTATCAACTCACATTGGACAAACAAAAATCATTTGTGATATTTTTGGATTTAATAGTTATTTTCTAATCTGTTTTTTTTTGGAAAAATTTTTTTATGTTGTATTATTTTATATAATTATTTAGCTATAACTATATAACTATATAACTATTTTTTGATAATTTAATTTAATATTCAGTGAATATTCGCTTGATTTAAAATATATGTGGTAAATTTTTTCTAATTTTCATTTTTTGAATTAAAATTTTCTATCTACAGACAACTTATAACTTGAAGATTTAGAAATTAATTATTTTTATCACTTAAATTTTAGAAATCCGATTATTATTAGTATTTATTAATTAAATTTACGGTGTAAAAATTATTTTTATTAAAAAAGCTTAATAAACTAAAACATTTTATTTTAAAACGCGATTTTTATTTTTTTAAGAATACATTCCAATTAAAAATATAGTAAACTTATTATAATCCGAATAAGTAAAAAATATAATTTTTGGAAATCTTTGTCATTTTTTATGTATCTGTAAAAATAATTACTTAAAACTGATAGACTTATAATAGTTTTTCTAATTTATCAACTACATATGATATATTTTTTAGTGGTTAAATATTCTAAAAATTTATTTTTCAATAAATCGCGACTTCAAATGGTATGTAAGATTATGAAATATGAGAGCACTTAGTTTCAACTTAATGTTATTGAATTGAACACCATTATTTCATAATAAAATTAACCGATCTTATTAGACATTTCAATTTAATCCATTTACTTATTATATTTAGAAATTTCTTTTTGCTAAAAGAAAACTAATGAATTTATTCTTTAGCTATTATTCTATTATACGAATTTATTCACTGTAAAACTTAACAATTTAAAAATACTACATCATAAATAATTTTCGTTTATTGAAAACTAGATTATTTATTAATTATTCAAAAAAAGTAGTACTCTTGAGAATAATCGCTAATATAAAGATAATCACAGCACTGAGCTAATGAATTTTATATAAAAATTTTTATATTATTAATTAGGATTGGATATGATAATTTTTAATTCTAAACTTAGTAAATTAAAGTCAAGAATCTATTCATTATTTTTTACGCCATTTAATGACATAGTCATAAATAATATACAATAAATAAATTATTATTATTTCAATAGTGAATCTAATGTTTAATTTTCATAATAATAATAAGATAGAAATGTAAATTTTGATATAATAGAAATATAATTCACCAAAAAAGGTTAATTCAAGGATAAAATTAATCACAATATCTTTTTGGTAAATAAAAATACATAGGAACTATGCAGTAAACTTCAATATTAAATTCAAGGATAAAATTAATCACAATATCTTTTTGGTAAATAAAAATACATAGGAACTATGCAGTAAACTTCAATATTAAATTCAAGGATAAAATTAATCACAATATCTTTTTGGTAAATAAAAATACATAGGAACTATGCAGTAAACTTCAATATTAAATTCAAGG
>LSSN01001900.1:0-26240 GCA_001970855.1 Smittium culicis
TTAATTTTTGATTGGTATCTGAATTCTGAGAACGCTTCTTTAGTAAAATTTGAATGAATCTAAGGCCCCTTTGAGCAAATATCCTCAGATTATGGGGCTAATTGAGTTGAAGATAGGGGGTATGTTTATAATAAATTCTTTTGATTTTTTCAATAAGCATTTAATGTAAACTAATACTAAAATAATAATAATAATAATAATTTGTTTTTTTATAATATTCACATTATAAATTATAATTTATTAGAAAAAAGGTTTCTCTCTAAAATAATATCTCTTATCCATTGTTTTTAGGGGCTTGAAAGCCGATTTTATATATGAAATGTATTTTCGAGGAGTATAACTTTTCCAATAAAACTTTATTAATCATTAGCTTTAATTTTTTTTTTTTTAAAACGCTAGAAAATAAATAAATAGATAATATATCTCAGTGAATAGCTGAAGTAAACTAAAACTAGCTAATAGGTTTAGATTTTAAAACAGTTTCGTTGCTATTAGAAAACTCTGATAATTTTTTGATTTTTAAGTGATTGATATGGATACATAATTTCATGGAAGTGACTGTTATGGGCGTATAAGCCATTATTTAAGAAATGTACACTTTTAGGCGAAATGATTTATGGTGTTTAAGATTTTGTATTAAACTATTACCATAAAAAACTGTCACTTTTTTTTTTTAGTAAAAAAATATTTTAAAATGAAATTAGTAAATTAAATCATATTACACCCTTTAAATCTTGCAAATGTTAATATTATTATTAAAATTATCTAATCTGTACTATTTTTTGCAGAATTAATTATAAATTTCATTGAATTTTTCTATTATTTTTTAATTAAAAATGAAAATTAACAAATTGGATCGGGAACTGGGTTATGTTATATTAGTTACATATAAAAAGCAAAAACTAATTTTTTGATTTTTTATTATATTTTTTTTTAATTTTTCTTCAATTAGATATTTAAAATAAAATAAAAGTCCTAAAAGTCAAAGTAAATGTATTAAAATTTATTCGGAAATTTATTTGAAAAAAAAATAAGACTTTAGGGAAACTAATAAATTTATTGATATTGTGGTTTGGTACAAGAAGTATTTATTATAATTTATTTTTTGATTATTAATAAAATTAGAGCTAAATAAGGCCTTTAAAAAATAATCAAAAAAATAAAATAATCTATTGATTCTATCAAGAATGAAGTTCCTGAGGAAAATTTAACATTAATGCTGGTATGATTATGCGGAGGTAACTTGAATTTAATAAAACATACCAAATTTGTGATTCTGAACAATTAAATCATTCTAAAGCTTATATCAATCCAGCCTATAATTTATTGTGCACTTTATTTGAGAAGCGAGCTATTTTTTTTATAACTATTCAGTTTTCTAGCTTGAGTCAAATAAAAATCATTTATCTCATCAGATTTTACTTAAAATGATTTTAATACTAAATCTGAATCAGGAGTTGGATAAAAATTAATAGAAAGAGTTCTACTCCTTTTAATAATCATCCGTATTGAATATATTATTACCAAATACAGTTTAAATTTATATACTGGTTGATTTTTATAAGTAATAGTAGAATAAAACCTTTTATTAGTTATCATGGTTGCTATCAATAAAGATACCAGATCTTTCAGAGAATTTTTATAAAATGACTTATACTTCTAGATCCGTCAATATACAATTTTTTGATTTTGGGGGGTTTTTTTTTGCAAAGCTTAAATATAATAATTTTGTGTAAAATTTTATTTCAGCTTTTAAACTTTGTAAATATTTATACTTTTGGTAACAATGAACCTTATTTTTTTTTGAGAAATAATTTTATCTAAAGGTTCGGGCTAAAAAAGTATTATTTTTTTCGAAATTAATTTACTGTATCATAGAATTATCATTAACCCTTCCCCGTCCAACGTTCTTTAAAAAAAATCAAACTTATGATTCGCTAATGATTTATGAGGAAATTTATTATTTACAGCTAAACTAGCATATGCCAATAAATGATTGAGCCTCGAAATTAAAGTTTTTAATTGTACACGTTTGGCAATATTTGTTAGACCAAAAATAGCGTATCGTCCATGGCAGTTTTAAGAATATCTTTGACGCACATGAGTTTTTATATTAAAGTGATATGGGGGATTCTTTATGAATAGAGCGCGTTTATGCGTAAAGAGTTACAGTTAATAAAATTTTATATTTAACTATTCTTCAATATAAAAAAATAGTAATTTTTTTAGCAAATAATACTCTCAAGATAATATGAATAAATAAGAAATGCGAAATTCCTTTTCATTTCTGCCAATAATAATTTTACCTATAAAATATTCGGACCAATAAATCTGAGCTGTAAAAACGTACTTTCTTCGCTCAAAATCTTCCATATGGGAGATTATTTGGAGGAGCGGAACTTTTTCCATCAAGTTTTTCCTACTTTCGAGCATTGCTTTTAATTATAATTCAATTTAGAGTTTTTAATCGAATGGTTTAGTTGATATAGCCAATAGTTTACCCTAATTCATATTAGCAAATAGAATTTATAAGAAAAAAAGTTCCGCTTCTCGGAAGAATATCCCATATGCGTGATTCTTTATGAATGAGTCGCTTTTTAGTGTGATCTGAAAGCGTTTAAAATAAAATTAAAAATTAAAAAATAATAAAAAAATATACGTTTATTTTTAGCAAATAATACTTCTAAATGAAAAATAGAGAAATAAATTAATAGAAAAATCAAATCGCCTTTTCAACTCCTCCAATAATATTTATAATAATATATTAATCAGGCCAATAACATTAAATTGAAGCAAAGTCTCTCTTTTACCATAATCTCCCATATGGCTCATTTTTTTAGCAAATAATAAAAGTCTAATTAATTGAAAAAGGTATTACAATAAATCTAGGACATCTAATCCATTAAATTCTAGTCTAAAGAAAATTAGCAATAAAAAAAGGAGCTTTATAATAAACTCAGTTGTTAATTTAATAAAAAAAACACAAGCAAGGCGAATACTTATAAACAGTACTGTGCAACCCCAATTCTCATCACTGTCCATTCACTGTTTTAAAGTAGAGTATATACCCTACATTTTTGCAGAATGTCCCAAAATATCTTTGTGAAAGTTAGTATACGATTGGTTAAAAAATATTTCTTTGATTGAATTAAACCAAGGTGCATGAACTAACAGGAAATTAGATTTTCTAACTATGTTGGCTAAATTAAAGAAAAATATACCAAATAAAGAAATTGTGTTCGTGCAAGCAATGTGGGAAATTCAGAAAGCTAGAATTGACATAAATATATAGAAAATGAATATTGAAACGGCTATTATTTTCGTAAGGTGGAAAATGAAACTTAGACTAAGAGTCAATGACGCATGTAGTAAAAAAATAAATAGATATGATAAACCTTGGTTAGAACTCAGGGCTATATGGTTTTCAGTATCTTAAGAAGGAAAAATCAGCTTATGTTAAAATATGGAAAAGGTTTATAAACGAACAGATTAAATTTCCAACTATATTCAACATATTCTTAAGCAATTATTTTATTTTATTTTTAAAGAAAATAAATGATATATTTCGGCCAGTGGTTAAAAAAAAGAAGTTTTGATTGCTATATGAGAGGTTTTTTGGTGGACCAGGAATTTTTTTATTGATAGTTTCCACTAATGAGCTTTATCTTTAATATATAAATTCTATTAAATAATTATATTGAATTAATCATCTGATACAGTTAATAATTTTTTCTGATTCATGGTAGCAAATAAAATAGCTAATAAAAACAGCCCTAACACTAAATAATCTCCCAAGAATAAATGTAGTATAATGGTGAAATAATTTAAAAATTATGAATTGATAAAGCTATAAAAAAATTACATGCTCGCTAAGTTGATTTTAATTTTTTTTAAAGCATTAATTTCATAGGCAAAATGCAAAATCAAGAAATTATATTTTATTTCTTGAATTATGTTATATTCATACAGCTACTTTGGCCATATATATTCTGAAAAAAAAAGATATAGTTTTTCTTAGAATGTATAAGAGCTTATTGAGGAATTTTATTAGAAGGTATGAAATTTAAAAAAATGTCTATAGAACGTAAAAAAAAAAGCTAATAATTATTTATATTATTAGATATATTAAGCTTGCCTTCGTGCTTATTTGATACAAACCTATGGGAGAGGGGTTACATTTATCTATGCAAGTTAAATATCAATTATATTTATTCTATAGACTTATTGGAAGATATAATAAAGATCATGAATTAAGCTCATTTACATAAAAATGGGTTTGCTGATAAATACAAGTTACATATTTAACTATGAATTTACCAAGTTTAATTGCTTAACATAGTAAAAGGAAAAATCAAGTGAAGCTTAGTGTGATAGAATATAACACTATATAGATATTTTGAAAAATATATACTAAGTTCGTACTTATAATAATAAATGATTGGAATTATAAATGATTTAAAATATTAAAATAACGGAATGGTATTTCTAATCGTTAAAAACTAAAAATAAAAGGTCTTGAGTCATCAAAAATAAAATTTTAAGGTCCTAAGGTATATTTTTAGCATATCAATTTTTATGGGGATTCTAAATGAAGATCGTCTATTAAGAGTTGCATTTTATAGATAACAAAAAACACCATTATTCAAAAGCTTAAATATATAAAAATTACAAGCGAATTAGTTAAAGGTTTATAGAAATTATGTTTCTACTGAACTCATATGTTATCAGTTAATCAATACCAATATATGAGAGTTTAGCTTGTAAAATTTGCTCTCTTCGTCCAGAATCTATATATTTTAGTCAAAAAATGCCTTAAGATTTTTAGGAAGATGGTAGAAAAACCTAATAAACCTAAATATAATAGTCTAGAGTTTTTACAGCCTGAATAATACCTAGGTAATCAATAATATTCTAATACCCAGATTTTTTTATTATTATATATACAAAAGTAAAATTAAATGAACTAAATTTAAAAGCTTAAATAGTCATTTTATATGATTATTTGTTATTTATTTAACTATTATGAATTTCCAATTTAATTGTAGAAAAGATTATTGAGTTTTTTAAATGTAGTTTGGCATTCATTGATCTATGAAAAATGTACCTTAGGTAAAATATGAAAACTTAAATTTTTAATATTTAATACTAATAAATAAAATAAATTTAAAAAGGGGAAAATAAAAAAATTATAAATGATGTTTTAATCAATCACGATGCGGCTATTTCATTCAATTTTCTAAATAGATATACTTAATTGACAAGTTGAAAATAAATGTAAAATAAACAATAACATAATTTATCCTTCAAAACGCCTTTCTCTGAAGGATGATAATTTTTTAATAACTATAATAGCAATGATTTAACAATGGTTGTTGAGTATATTAAGAAAATAGTACCTCTTTTTATAATGATGAATGCTATATATTAGCAGCAGTTATATGCATTATCTAAAAATTTAATTAAATAAAAAAAGTATAATTTAAAATAATTCAAAAAATTTTAGCTGAATAAAATTTTTCATAACAATACCTAGTGAGAAGATCTATTTTTTTGTGCTGTGTTAAAGAAATAGACATGTGTATCAAGTTAAGGATAGGTTCTCCGGTTCAAAAATAAATGAGAAATGTCAAGTGGCTTATATGATTATATATTTAGTTATTTTTGGTAAATATCCATCTTTACTGACGAATTTATAGCGATGAATTTTGATGATATTACTATTTTTTCTTTATATATTATTTCTTACAACTCAGAAAGTATTATTTCTATTTTATCGAAGCTTTTAACAAAGAGATATTATTGAGCAATTTAGCACAATGTATATATATTTTCAAAACAATATAACCAATAGTATTATACTTCAGCTTTATTAGCAAATAAAATCTTATATATAAAAAATGTAAATTAGAAAATAGAAACACTTAGTCAGCATGGCCAACGTTATTTGTACAATAAAGAATTTTAAATTATTTTAGACAATACTATTATGCCAAAAATGAACTTTTTCAGCTCGAAAATTCCATGTGGCGAAGATTTTCTTAGAAAAGCACGTTTAATATAGATTTACAGACAAGAAACGAAAACAACGGATAAAAATATATATCGTTTCCCCGCTTTTTATATATTAATCTGTTTGTGTTTATGTTTGTGAATTATAATTTTCATTTTGACCTCAACAATTTCTATTAATTCAATCAATTTCTCCACGTTTTTAGTTTTTGCAGTGTTATTTATTTATACATTCAATGTTTAACAGATCTATTTAAAAGAAAAAATTTTAAATCAATAGAAATTATCAAAAGACGAAAAAACTTCCCCTTATTCCAATCCCTGTTAATTTTTGTCGCATAGTCTCTATTAATAACATTACTAGCAATTCTAAATAAAAAATATGGTGTGTAGAGATTGTCATATTTATATGGCCATTTGCGTAAATCATAAAATTAATACTAGCGAGTAGTCTAGATTACTCAAAAAATGTGTTAAATATAGTACATTTAGATAAATAATTGATCCTCTAAATCGCTAAAATTTGATTGTTTGACTAACATAAATATATATAAACATTAGATATTCTTTGTTATTCTTTTTTTTTTTTTTTTGAATTTGTTTTATTGTTATTATTTATGAAAAAAGTAGATTTCGGATATTTCTAGATAAGAAAGAAAGAAGCTATTTAAAAAAAACTGCTTATATTTATTTATTTTTTCATTTATTAACATTTATTTAGAAACTAGACTTTTTGTTACTTTTAAAAATTTGAAATCTTTCCTATAATTAACCCCTAATCTCTATAAAAATTCACAGCGGTAGCTTCACTAAATCACTTATTATTGTTAATAGAAATACAATAGCTCATCTATCTTGTGTATATTCTTGCATAATTGATACTTTTTGGATAGCCAATTTAATGAAATTACAAAAAAAAAACTTTCAATAGTAAATTATAATAACCAAAAGCGAGTTTGAAATATACATAGAAATTAAAATTCTAGATTCTGAAGAAAGGCCAGCTAAATTACCTCTTACAGATATTTTTTACGGGTCAGATAAAGTACGATAAAATCTTGAAGTAAGTTGAAACAGTTGATACATGATATTTATCACTATTTACTTTATTTAATTACAGGTACACTGAACATCAAACAGATGCTCTAATAAAAGAAGGGTTTATATTAACGCAAAAAAAAAAATAGCTGTTAAAACTCATAAAACATTAAAGTACTCTTATTATATACGGCTGAATTAAAAAATAAACTGATTTTAAATGCAATAAACGTATATTCTATTAATCGAATAAATCAATTCTTACTAAAAAAAAATCCATATTATTTAAATAGGTATCGAGATATAAATATTGTTAAACCGATATCTGAAAGATAGATAACTATATCGAGCTGAATATTGTATTTTTAGAAATTATAATTTTCTTTAGTCTGATGTTAACAGTAAGCTTATAATGTTTTAAATTTAACACTATTTGTACTAGTGGGGATATATATATATACAATCTTTTCTTTTATTGTAACAATTGTTACACTCTACTCTTTTATATTGGCTAAGAGACTATTATATACATAAACGTTGTATATGTTACTTATCCTAAAACAGAAATTTAGTGTGTATATTTGCAACAATTTCTTGCACCCAATAATATTCATATTTTGCGGTTTTTGCCTGGCAATATAAGCTTAAATTTTTTTTCTTTATTAGCTGAATTGCTTTTATATTTTAATATAAAACGCTTTTTATGCTTTTGCTTTATTTATTTTATACATAATTATTTTTAATGACTTTTTATCTATCCCTACTATCCATCTCTTCCATCTTAACCATTCTAAATATCCCATTAATCAATTCTTTTCAAATCGCTAATTCATATCTTCACTTAAAAAATATATTTCAATAACTACTTCCTCAATTCATTCACTAAATTTCATTTATCACATTATTATTTTCTGTATTTATTTCAACCCACTACTGTGTATGTATTTTATTTATACTATCCCCTTATATATTTTGATCAACAAACACTCGTCTATTGAATCGTAAAGCCTTACTATTCATACTCCTCGACATTCTTAGCATTCCTTCTGGAATATAAAAATTGAAATCGTACACCTTTTTTGTTAATATCTAAAAAGAATTCTCAATCTTCACATTTATTTATTTTATTCACTATCATATTTCTAATTTTGTTCAAAATCTAAGCATATTAAATCATATCTTTATTTATCCAATTAAATCTCTGTCAAACATTATAGATTCTTTATCGGCAGCTAATGTAAATAATATTAAATAACCCGACGTTTACGATCACTGTATCTCACTTCAAAACAACCATCTTTAAACAGCATCTCATTTAGAAAAAATTAACCTATATAATGCCAGCCACAGATTCTAATGTATATATACTTGACAAACCTTTATTTGATAAAAAAATTAAAAGCAAGCTAAAAAGCTTCATTCTCCAACAGCCACACTTATCCTCAAAAAATAACGAAAGCAAACAACCTGAAAAATATATTCGGTCCCCAAATACTTCAACGATAGAAAGAAATAAAAAGTTTTCTACAGCATCTAGACTTTCATCTCCACAAAAAATCCACAGTCAAAATTTCCAAAAAGCAAGCAAAAAGTCCCGCATACTAAAAAAGAAATTTTCTTCAAAGATTATCAAAAATACCAGCAAGCTCCAGCTCAAAATCAAAGATAGCTCGATTTTTTTACCTGATAACTACAATCAAATCGATAACAATTTTTTAGAATATGAACGCATTGACTCCAATTTAATAGGGTACGAGCATACTGATCCTAGTCTCTTGGAATATGATAATATCGATTCAGATGCATCAACTGAAGCCGAAGATATAGAAAGCTTGAGTCATGATTCTCATTTTAGTTTTTTGTTAAAAGATTCCATTCCTTCTGTGTATTCTAATTCAAAAATTCTACCTATTTCAAAGGTCAAAAATGACTCTTCAATTTCTAATAAAAGCTGGTCCAGAGGTAAAACGCTTATCAACAAAGACTCTGAAAATTCCAATAAAGTTACTAGCAACTCCAAAAAAAAAAACTCTAATAACTCTAATCTGATCAAACAACTTGATGATTTACCGCCGAAAAATGCACAACCTATCGAATCTATCAACTCCTGCTCACCCCTGGCCCCTGAGCTCAACGAAAAATTAACCATTGATTCTCATCATTTATTTAAAAATTATTCCGATTTTTCTTATCATTGTCAATCTGCAGACATAAAAGCAAAAGCATCTATACTCCCAACATCTCATATGCCCGACGGTAAAGATTGTTCGCAGTTCTTGAATATTAGTTACACTACCAATTCGCCCAATTTTTCAGATTTGCCCAGCAAAATTCAATCAATTGCACCTCTTCCTGATTCGCATGTATTGAACAATAAAATCCTTAATACGTGTATAATAGCTAATCCTACTGAATGTGATCAACAAAGTAAATCTAACCTTTTCTCCTCTAGCTATATTGATGAATCAAATCAATCTACAGATATTACACCAAGTCCTTCCCTACAAGTCAACCACAAACAGCCAAAGATTCCGGTGATTTTAAATGAAAATTCTACCCAAAAAAATAACTTCGATAACATAAATTTTTATGAATTTTCAACCAAACCTTTCGCTACTTCAATTCCCGGAAACTCATATCAATCTGAACCTTTAATTAGCCATTCTATTACTAAGAGTATATTGTCTGACACTTCTGTCTCCTCTATAAATAGGGTAACACTTCACAATCATCCTAGTGCTCATATTAAAGGTATAGATATAATACCTTCGATTCAATTGGATGATGTTGTTAACATAAAAAGTATAAACCAAAAGCCAAAAGCATTTCCTACTCCTACTCCTTCAGACATAATTTTAGAACCAGTGACACAGCTGCCACAGCCACCTATTGCTGATTTTGACCTAATTGCAAATCATATTTCAAATACTTCATGCAATATAGAAGACGCTCCTGTTTTACCAGAAATTGTTCAGATTTCTAATCATGAGGCATCAATAACCAAACCTAATTCAAAACTCTGTAACAATAATCCCGAAACTTCTAACGATCTTAGTTTTCCAAACTCACCGTTATTGGATCACTTAGATATTAGTTGTGAATCTAAACACTTCTTTCGTGGTAAATTCTCTTCTAATAATTGCGCGCAAACACAGTATGATAAGACCTCAAATTCTTCAAATCAAAATAACTTAATTTTAGACCAAACACCCGAACTTATCAACTTGGACTTTGATTTAACCAGCAATAGCCATAATTCTTCTCCAATTCATACGAAATCTCCTGATGACTATTCCCAACAAAATACTAAAAAACCTATTACAAACTCGGCCGATCCTAGTTTCGGCCAACTTGATGTTATTTCGAAAATATCTAGCTCAGCATCAGCACCAAAAAGCTTTTTAAAACGCTCTTACATTATTAAAGAAATTTGCTACTCCGAAACTCTTTATATCAACGACTTGAAGTTAATAGAATTGTATTTTTCGCAGCCTCTAATCAATGATAGCATTTTATCACCTGTTGAAGCAAAGATTATATCTAGAAATATAAGCCAACTATGTAATATTCATTCCCAAGTTCTTAAATTCTTCCAAATAAACAGTGACCTTGAAGATATTATAGCTGGCCTAAACAGCCTATCTAATAAATTTTCTGAATATATTGAATACTTTATTGGCCAAAGCTCTGCCACTCAATTAATTGACAATCTGTCCACCAACAAATCTTTCTCTTCATTTTTAGCCAAGTCATTAATAAAAATAAACGAGTCTTCTGGTAATAGGAGGCTTGGTATCCAAGATTTATTAATTAAGCCTATCCAAAGGATTTTCAAATACCCTTTATTTATTGATGATTTGTTGTCCACATTACCCGAATCTATTCCTCACCACCATAAGCTTGTCAAGATTAAAAATAAAATAAATTCAGTATGCCTTAGAATTAACGAGTCACAAAAAACTGCGAGTATGTCTGAACTTACTATTAGATTTATTCAATCGTACAAAGGTAATCCATTCCTGCCTAAGTCAGTTATATGCAAATTAGGTGTAATCCAGCTCTCTGGGTCTTTGGACGTAGTTGATCACCCCAACCTTCCCGAATCTAGGAAAAAAGCCAGAACATATGGATGCGTTCTATTTAGTCGTTTTTTTATCGTCAACAACGTTATTAAACCTGATAACTCGATTTTTATCGAGCCAAAATATTGGTTCCCTTTACATTCTATGGATTTAACTGTTCAAAATAATAATAATAATAGCTCAAATTTTAGAAAATCTGGCAATAATTCCGCACCCATCTCTGGATGGCGTTTGATTCATATAAAATCAGGTCAGTTTATGGACTTTTCTGCCAGCACAAAACAAGAAAATAAAATTTGGGTTGATAGCATGATCAACTGTATTTCTGAATCCAAATCCCGGGCAACCATTGTAAGGCAGAAAAAAAGCATCAAAGACTTTGATCGAAATTCACAGACAGAAAAATCCATTTCAGAGCCTGTAAAATCGTCAGCTGTAACCACCATCCCATTGCCAAAACAAAGCAACTTGTGTAAAACTGTTTCTGAGCCCAAATCTGTGATTAGGCCTTGCTCCTTAAACTCTATCAACTCCGAAATATCAAGCCAAACTCAACCAAATATCTCCCCTGTCACTATGCACGAAAGACTTAAGCCTGCTTCAAAGGAATTTTACCACTCACTTAGTACAAATTCTAACAAAAAAAATTCTGATGCTTTGTTAAAAAGAAATAACTCCCTTGGCTCAAAAGTTAGTGAGATTAGTAATTCCAATTCTTTAACTGATTCTAAGGCTTTAGTGGAATCATTTTTTTACAGCTATACGAGTGATGAGATAATAAAAGTTCGTTTATCAAATAAAATAAATAGAAAGGAATCATTCTTACACTTAGGCTCATTTATCAACTCAGAGTCTGCAACCTTTTCGATTTTAAAGTTTGGCTCTAGATCAAACTCTGAAAATAAAAAAACTAAAAACCGGTCACATTCTCAAATTTATAGACATTCCCCCAATACTAAACCTGCACTACTACCAGCGACAAAGTTTTCAAACTTTAAGGAATCTTCGAAAAAAAAATTTAGTCTAGTTAAACCTAAATTTTTCATTGACGAAGATTTGGATAAGTCTCACTCAGTACAAAGTAACAACCACCACGATATTAAAATCCATAAAACAGAATCTTTTATCAATTCTTATGACGACGCTTCCAAGGCTAATTATTTAGACTCATCTTCAGAGTCTGCTATAAAGTTCAAACCCCCAAATATAGATTTAAAAGGTCCTGATTTTGAATTATTTGAAAACAAAAAATTAAGCTCCAAACAAAGCCAAAGAATTAGCTTTCTTAGAAAAAGTTTTTCTAACTCAAAAGACAAGGATTTTTCTATCCTTAAATCTAATAGTGACTTAAAGTTGGATTTTTCCTCAAACCTTATTGAATTCACATCAGATATATCGAAGAGTGATAGCAAATTTTCTAAATTTAGAAGAAAAAGCCACACAGGAGCTATTGCTAAACGCACTGGTATCAATCAATCTGAACCATTTCATGAAGAATGCTCCAAGAATCTCGAGCGCTTGAATGTTGGCTCTTCCTTAACCATTGACTCCAACGGATCTTCGGCTCAAGTATCGAAAATTAAAACACATAAGCCTGAAAGCACATATTCAGATGATAGTAGTGAGGATGATTATTCAATTTCACAAATATTAATAAAATCTAAATCTCGCGGTTTAAACACTTTCCCTAATATTAATATTTATAATAATAACCCTGGAAAAAGCCCAGACGTTAACTTAAATGCTGAAATCATCTTGCCAGATTATCAAAAAATCAAAAAATATAATACTAGCCGTATTGATCTTTCTCAAAGCAATGTAAAGCTAACTAAAATACAGCCTCTAAAGCATGAAGGCTTCAATTTATCAGAAAAGGTTAATTCTTCCGGTAATTTGGAAATACCAAATAGCTCTATCCGCCACTCTAGTAGTGGAACAAGTATTTCTAGCTTCGCTATTATTAATGATAGTAATAGTATTGACACTAACAACACTATCATTAGCAGTAACAATGCGTCTAAAACCTCTACACCAGATTGTAATCGCAACGACTCGCCTCCTAGTAGCAGCGCTTCAATAAAAAGTTTAAAAATTGTTTCATCGTCGAATCATTTCTTTGCTGATGCTCAGCGAGAATGGAAAGAGAAGTCTAATAAATTTTTGAATATTCTCGAAAAATTATCAAGTAAACAAACCAAAAAAACACAAAGGCATTAAACACCACATTTGCATTAAATTCATTTGAGTATAAATAAATGTACTATTACTTTTTTTATAAAAAATTATTTTTATTTAAATATTTAATTAAATTTCATTTATATATTAAATAAAAATTTTTTGTTGAATAGCTGTTGATGTTTTTTTTATCCTTTCCCGTCCTACACTCTTTAAAAAAAATAAATTTATTGATTTTTTTATGATTTATAAGCAAGTTTATTATTTGCTGTAATGTTAAAATATGCCAATATCTCTTAAGGCCTCAGAATTCAAGTATTTTAATGAACATAATTGGCTATATTTTGAGGGTAAAATAGTCTACCGCCCGTGAAAGGGTTAATAAAAAACTTGATGTGAAATATTTAATAGTTACATTCCCAAAGTTTGTAGTTAAGATGCCTCTAGGCCTTTAATTTTTTAGATCAAACAATGTTTCCTATTAAATGGAAAATATGCTTAATTAATTTAGAATTTGATATGGCACCATTTTTTTTTTTCAAAAATTAAATTTACTTGGAAATATAAATTCAGTTTGCCGGAATTAATTCACAATATAGTTTATTGTATAAAATTCTTTCTGTTTATCTGCTATTAGCTACAAATAACCTAAAAATTTATAAAAAAACTATTTAAATACAATCATAATTTGATTTTTTAATAATTATCATATTTTTTTAAATCGGAGATTCTTTATGAATGAGTCATTTCTTATTAATAAACTCTGGAAAAAAAAAGACATTTCTTATTGCTAAGTTTTTTCTTTTCTCGAATTTTAATAAAATAAAAAACAGCTAAATTAAAACATTAAAAAATAGTCTAATAATTTACAAAAATCCTCTGGCGGTCTACTGCGGGCTACTAAAATACTCTCATTCGTTTTCTCCACACTTATAAACTATCTGAACAAACCAGATAACCTATATTGAAAAGTGTATCAGTGTTTAAAATTGAATAAAAAATTTATGTCCAATGAGCAAAATCAATTCTTCCTTTTAGCAAATAAAATTTTCGAATTTAAACTAAAAAATAGAAAAATACAAATACCTATTCAACCCCGCCAATAAATATTCAAGCCAATAATATTAAACTGCAACAAAGCGCTTTCTTCGTTCAGAATCCCCCAAATATGAATTAAACATGCCAAAAAAACCACTTTAAAATTAAAAAAATATCGTTTTAAATCATTGAGTTTATTTAAAGGTTATTCTTATATATATTATATAAAATTTATCAAATTAAGTCTTGTATTTGTGCTCAATTTTTGGTTCTTGGCACAGTTTAATTGTAAATAAATCAACCATATTGAGTATCCTAAACTAGTTTATGCTTTTTTACACTATCATCATATAGACTTAACTCGAATTAGGTACGAAAGATTTTGTGATCTGGAGAGGAGCTGGAGGAGAGATGTGAAGTCAAAATTAATTATCTTTAATTTTCTCAAAATACTTTTGTAGTATTACCTTGTTTATTTTAATTATTTTGAATAAAATGATCTTGGATATTTTTTTATAATATCAAAAAGGAATTCATAGCTTTTAAATATTTTATTTAGTAACTAGTATTCAATAAAAATTTCAAATTTTTATAGTCTGGATAAGAAAATTAAATTTTTACTCTGTTACAATTTATGTTAAAATCTCATTAATCTGTATAGAATATTTTGATACAATAGATCTTGCCACTTTTGACTCAAAGAATCACTTTATATACCAGGAATTTCAAAATATTCTTAATTTATACTTCTAATAATTTTAATAAAAAATATGGATAAATGTTCAGGAAGAATGTGATTAACCTAAAAATTTAAAGGACAGTTTGGATTTTTCGATATTTTCCTTTAGGTTCGCCTAGTATTCTGAAAGTTATATAAATTAATAAACATAGGGACTTTTAAAGATTATAAATGAGCATAAAATACAAAAAAAAATAATAAAACAACAGTATTAATAGAAATGTAATAAATTTTTTCAATGAATAACTTTTTTCAACGACAAAAAAAATCAAAGTATATAAACTATGCTTAATTGCGTCATAAACCAATTTGAAATTTTATAAATGAAAATTTTGTAATTAATATCACTTTGATGAGCAAACATATAATTTGCAATACATTTAATATCATCATTTTATTATCGATTTTTATATCGATCTATTTTTACTATGCAAATAATAAATCTAATAAACAGATTAAAATAAAAATAAAAATTTTTAACTTGAAAATTAATTGATAATTAAAGTTTTGGCTAAAAAAATCAACCAAGATCAATTAGCCCCAATAAAGAATCAACAGAGTTAATAATCATCAATTCACACACACAGATTTGTTCACAAGATCGATCGTTTTATTTATTAATATTTATACGCACTTAATAGCTTATATTAAATATATTTTTATCATTTATGACAGCAAAAAATCACATAAATAAAAAATCTATAGCATATTATTAATGAAATAAATGAAAATAATTAAAACTAATAAAACTTAGAGAATTACATCTCTAGTATTTCTAACAACTAAAAAAAAAATCAAAGCGAAAGTAATTTAAATATTTATAAAATAAAATACAAAAAAATTTATTGATTAGGATATTTGATGAGATCGAATTTTTATTAATTTCAGAAATAACAGTATTTTTAGTCTAGATTCATCTTATAGCTTGTTCTTTAATGACTCTTTGGGATTAATATTAATGAAAGATTATTTATAGTAACTGAAAGATTAAGAATAAAACTTTCACTACTTGTCAGTATTATATTTAATTTTAAATTTCGTTATGGAGTTATGACGAATGAATTGAGAAATTTTTTTCTCTTGGTAAGATTTATTTCAGAATAATATATTTTTCATATATAATACATAAGTAATAAAAAATGCTATAAAATAAGAAAATTTATCAAAAGCGATTTCACCTAACTCCATTATATTTCGTTGGATGCTTTATGCCCAGTGAGCATTAGATTAAAGGAGCTGATAAATCATTTATACTTTCATGAATAAGTGAAATGGAGTTATATATTATATAAAATGGATTGATATAATTTGTAATATCAAATAAAATTTTTAAATATAGATTTCATTTTTTCAAGTGAATATTCTATATTTAAACGGTTTTTTTCTATTCGCATTTCTTGAATGCCTCAAGTTCATATAGAAAAAAAAAATAATGAATTAATTACTTACAAAAATTTAAGCCTCAAAAAACAAAAAAAACGATAAAATTTTGATCTCTTTAGTCTTGAATTATAAACAAAATTTTAATAGTTGCATATATTGAACGATTCTTTTTTCAATTAAAACATGAGAAAGTATATTCCAAGAAATTTTTTACTGTTAAATCCAAAATATTTGCTAATTTAAATGTCCTGAAATTCATAAAGTGTTATTAACTATAAAAGTTACTTTAATTGAATTAAACAAATTAACAAAATTTTGGAAGCAAAAAAGAAAAATATCATAAATAATTAAATAATAAGTATTAAAATTAAAAATAAAAGTGTTTTTACAATAAATTATAAAGAAATTTTCAAGTAAGGTTAAATAAAGGCCATGAGTAATGATGTGCATCTATATTCAAATATAATAGACACATTATTCAAAAAATTTGAAATAAGTATACATTCTTAAAGACAGTATTCAAAACAACATAAATTGTGGAACCATTCTATTTCAAGCGCTTTGTAGTAGGCGTCGTATTTATAAAGTTGATAGAGAAGATCGTTTAAACCATGTTCAGTGCTACAAACATATGATTTCTTCGAAAATTCGCCATTCTTAGTTCTTGGTATTACAAGGGTTAGTTGATTGTATAACCTTAGTTTTGTATAAATATGAGATTCTATTATTTTGATTTTTGTAGTGATTCGCTTTATATTAATTGCCAATATTATAATAAAGAAAACCTCCCCTTTATAAAAATCAGTACTATTCGAGTTATTTATATTTTCGGAATAGAATTTATTTCCTACACTTGCAGGCTGTAAGATATTTCTAAAAAAGGTATCATTTTTCATATCGAATTTATTACTAAAATCGGAGCTTTTTGGGGATATTTTATCTTTTTTGATACTTTTAGGGTTTTCCATGATTTCATATGGGTAAATTCTAGTATTAGGAAGATTTTTAGGATTGGAAATTTTTTCAGATGAAAATAAAGTATTTGAACTAGATAGTACATTTGTTGATTTTGA
This sequence comes from Smittium culicis, assembly GCA_001970855.1. Lineage (NCBI taxonomy): Eukaryota > Fungi > Kickxellomycota > Harpellomycetes > Harpellales > Legeriomycetaceae > Smittium > Smittium culicis. Next base: position 17,538 of record LSSN01001900.1, read on the forward strand.
GCTAACACTGGTTTCAGAAGGTATAAAGTTGTAAACTCTTTCTTTATTAATTTGGTTTTGAGTAAATCTTGAAAATTTTGATACAATGTTTTTATCATATATTTCTATTTTATTCTCAGCTCTGAGCCCATTAATTATAATCTCAACTGGAAATTTTTGTTTTGAGTCTCTTATTTTAAGGATTCTTTTTGAAAATATTTTTTCTGGAATTTTGTTTAAAATATTGTAAAAATGACGCTCATAATTTGATGACAATGATATCAGTGGCATCTTTTCGATATTATCTGATAATTTAACTAGATATGAACTTAATAGCTCGCCTGCTCGCTCCTCTTTATTAGAGCTATTGCAAATCTCAGTTATCTCATTTAAATATATAGGGCTGGTTGAACTGATTGAATCGTACTTTAAAAAAACTGGAACTAAAGGATCTTTCAAGTGCTTAATGTCAATATTTAAAAATCTGAAGGCTGCCATTAAATTTATAGTTTCTACCCATGTTTTAATATTTTGGTCTTCATAGCTATAAAAATAAGCAAAAGAGTTTAATCCGTATGAAATTGAAAAGGTTCTAGTTTTTTGATAGTCTTTATCAATGATTGCGACTATATCTTTTAGATAGTATGAGCACAATAACTTTGCTTCAGTGTTTATGTTTGAAGTTATATATAATTTTTTTTTGCCTAAAGCTAATGTAATATCTTCATGCTTGAAGCAATAATCCTTAAAATTGAAATCTATGTCATTACTTGTCCAAAAGTAAAATCTTCCTGATTTTTGTACAAGTACGCTTTGGGAGACTTTTTTTACTTGGCCTTTTTCTTGAAAGGCATCATTTAATTTGAATTCATTCAAATTGCCTACTTTTCTATTTATGCTATTTCGAATATTTGATAACTTGGATTTTATTGGCGAATTCAATGGAACAATTTTTTTTTTTACTGTCGGCACTGTGACGTGAGAATAATCTCTACTCAATCTCCTTACCATTTCGTATTTATGATTGCTTGGAATTTTCATGTTCTTCCACGACTTCATTTTTTTGATAGTTTCAGTTTTTTTAAACATAACTTTGCCCATACTTATGGAGCTAAATTCGACACTTGTTTTAGCTGTGCAGTCTTTTAATGACTTTTTTCTAGAAAATAAAAACTCTTGAACGTTTGCTTTTTCATTTTTCAACTTTTTATCGTTATCTCCGTTTTCTTTGTTAGTTTTAATAGCTCTTGTAATATTAAATTCAAACCCTTTTTCAATAGCGCTTGATGACAATAATATCTCTTTTATCTCGCCAGACAGTGCATTCGGTATAGAAGTAGCCAATATACTATCTAATGAGTCGGTTGACAATACTGTGTTCAATCGTCCCAAATATAAACCATTAGTTTTTGACTTTTTGATACTGGACTTATAGCTATTATTTTCATTCGGCTTTCTAATAGGTGATGGGTATTTAACTGATTCTGATTCTATTTCTTTCATGTAAATATCAGTATTTTCGCTTCCAAGAGAGTTTATGCTTGGTTTTTTCGTATAATTATAACCTTTGGATTCATTTATAATTGGCTTATTTGAAATTTCATGTGAAGTTTGAGTCCGTATGTCTTTTTCCGCGAGCTCTTGTCTAGTTTTAAATATTTTTCTTGTGTTGATATCAGTTGTAAAACTTATCTTTTTAATATTTTCTTTGATTGTTTTCTCTCGCGAGCTATTCGAAACTCGACTTGTATCTGATTCATTATTAATATTATTTAGCTCTTTGTCTGAATTCGTTTGTATTCCTAGTCGAATATCTTTATTAACGAAATTGCTTGAATTTTCTTCAAAATCTGTAAAATATGCATCATTTTTGTATTTTTGGTTTATGGTTTTCATTACTGGTTTAGCTATACTTTTATCTCTTGGTGATGCCTTGTATATTTTTTTAAATCCGTGAAGCTTGCTTATTACTCTGGATATCATTTCAGGAAATTGATAGCTCTGGATTTTCATATTAGAAATATGACTTTCAAACAGTGACTTATTTGGAGAGGTAATTACAAAAGCAGACTCTATTGAGCCCTGAAAGCAGTAAAAAGTTGAACTAATTTTTTTATAAATTTTATTACATCGATTTACTGTTTTGTTTTGAAGTTCAGTATTTTTAATTTGCTCACTGTTGGATTTTTCAGAATCTCTTTTTAAACAAATAAAAGATATGTATTTTTCTAAAAATCCGGAATATAGCAAGTTGAATTTCGATACATTATCATAAATTATATACAAGTGCGGTAAGAATAAATCGAATTCGTACGGGTCTATTTTATTTGACAAAATTAAAAAATCGTTCTTAGAAATTAAATTATTTTTCTTTTTGGAGAGATAGCTCGAGTTCATAATAAGAATAAGTATTATTAGTTGGTTCAGATTGCTAATAGATGAAAATGTATCAGGGTTATGATACATGTAGCAGATTGTAAATATCTCAAATATTGTGTTTGTATAAAACAAACTTTTAGGGAATGCTGTATTTATCAATAGTTTCTGAATCGCAATATCAATAGACAAATCTTTAAAGTCAATAGATGTGATTTTCGATAGAGTTTTGTAGCATTCTGTATCCTGTACTTTTTTTAAGTTTTCACGTGATCTATGTTCGATTGCACTAAGCATACTAATGCTATTAAATATAGATGATTTTTCATGTGAGGATTCCACATTTTTCTGCGTGAAATTATTTAAATCATTGTTACTATTATATCTAATTAACTGCGAGTCGCTATTTTCTATATAAAAATCTATAAAGTTTGTATTTCTAATATCTTTTAATATGTAGAGCTCTATTAATCTGTTTAAGGAATCTATTTCTTTAACCATAGAGCTGTGGGATGTAGTGCTTTGAAAATACTTTAGATCTTGTGGTTCATAAAGATTATCACTCAAATCGATTAAACTTGGAATGATTTTTGATAGTAAAAGTTTTATTTTAGTCTTTTGCGAGTTATTAATAGAATTTTGAGAAAGATTATCAGATATTGACGACTTATATTTTAGTAATTTTGTAGCATTTATTTCTTTTTGACTTAGCACTTTGATCTTTTTATATAAGTCTGATCTATCGCTAAATTTTACTTCATGATCTAAAATAAATTTATCTAATTCTTTCACTACCCTTGAAAATGACACTTCACGAGCTCGTGTGTTATATTTTCTTATTCCTTTATTTGGTTTTAGTTTGGTACTTTTATTTGTAGATAAAAACGACTCGTACTTTCTCTCAGTAGTAATTGATGCTAATTCTTCCTTCTTTTTTATGGGTTTTTTATATTCTAATTTTTTATCATTAAACATTTTTAGATTTAGTAAAGAATTTTCGATTCCAATCCCAGTTATTATTCCTCTACTATTAGATTTTTCAGGTATGTTTTTATTAACAGTGGTCAGAATGTATCTTCTTACACAGTCTTGTCGAACATCCAACTCTTTTCTTAAATATGAATCGCTTTTTGATTCTTTTAATATGAAATTTTTGTTTTCGCTAAATTTTTCAGATAGTTTCTTTTCTACAGCATTCTTATTCGCCGTAAATTTTGTTGTTTTTGAATTAATTACATTACTAAAATCTGATGAATAAAGATAAAATGTATCGCTTACGCTTCTGGAGTGACCTAAAAACTTTTTATTTAGCCTTTGATCGTTATTGATAGGAGTGTTTGAGAATTTTTTTGCAGTTTCTGAGATGAACTTTGGTACCCCAGTTATAAAAGTACTATCACTGCAACTTACGTATCTATATGACACTATAGAGTTTAAACTGCTAATTTTAATACCTTTTGAGTTTTCAAAATTTGAATAGCCATCGATATCATTTGAAATTGGTGCACTATTTATACACACTTTTTGGAGTTGAATTTTGTTTTTAAAATTTCTTTCTTCATAAAATTCATCAAGATTCATACTCAAGTTTTTTGATTTCTAACTGATATTTTGTGAATTTGATTGATTAAATATGTAAATCTAACCAAAAATATTGACAGGTAAACTAGTTATGTTAACTAATTATCTTTTATTCTATGATTTATCTTTATTTTTTCAATCTTCTAAGCCGTTTTTTTTTCTATCGTTTTCTTTAAATTCGTATTCAATCTATTGACTTGCTTAGTTTCTTTAGTGTATTATTCTATAGTATTGTGGTGGAAGAGGTCTAATCGTATTAGGGCGATAGAAATGTGTTTTATTGTATATTAAAAATAAAAATAATCAATATTAAATGAGTATATAAGGTAAAAAAATTATGTTTGAACTAAGTTATATTAGTTATTCTGTATTTCTATGGCTTTATGTATTATCTATATCAACTATTTTCTTCCTTCTAGTATGAATTCCGTGTAAAACTCTATCCAGCTTGATAAAATTTATAGATCTTTGAATTATAAATTTTATATTGTGTCACTTCACATTCTGCATTTATAAATAAATTTAAGCACACACAGGCTAATAAGGATATCCATCAATCTATAAAAATTTTATGGCTAAAAATTTTTTTCCACGTTTTATATTATTCGTATTTATCAATTCAATAGATATAATTATACACTAAAATTCTTAATTTATCGCAATATTTTTTTTTTTTGATGTAGAAATAATAGTAATTAAATTTTAAGTTGACATTTAAATGTTTCTGGTCGAAATTCAAGTTTTTAGAAAGCTATTTCGCAAGATTTGATCCCACTAAATCTTACACTTTTTAATAAATAATTCATGTGTATTAGCACCTTAAAAATATAATTTTGATAATATTTGTAATACTGATATAGAAATAGAAAATAATTGGATAAGCAATCGTAACCTCAATCCTTCCTATAACTTGAATTTCTCTTTTATAAATTTGTATCTAGTGCAGTTTTATAAAGAGCTGCTTGTCCCACTGTTTATTTTTGCAAGTTTTTAGAACTTATGGACTTGCATCTTTTGAAATTTTTTTTCTATCTAATTACTAAAATGCCTCGATGGTAAGCCATACGTTACATTATGAGAAACGTTGCGTTTCTCAATTATAAGATATAATATTCAATACGATAACGCCATGATGACTTGAACAACAATAAAAAACAATTACAATAAACTAATTTGGAATCTATTAAACAAGGATAAATATGGGTGTGTCTATAGTATGCCAGGGATTTTTTTAATATACATTTTTCTTGACAATGAATTTTTCCTTAATCTTCTACAATCTTCACTATTTTTTTTTTTAAACTGTGAATTTATTTATAATGTACATACTATTAAAAAAACTAATAATATATATAAAATTTCGACTGATTCCCCTCTGGACCTCTAGGTCCACCGTGCCTTGCAGGCATTGGATCAAGGGTACAATCTTCACTATTATTTAAAATTTCTATACATACTCTAGAGTAAAATTAAATCAGGTAAAATCATGAAAAAAAAAAAGTTTCGAATCAAACATACTATAAAACGTAATTAAAATACTGTAATTCGCAGATTATATATTTATAAATTTTAACTGCAATAATATACTATTTATAATTTAAAATTCGCCTAATTAATAGAATTGGATAGAATAATAGTCACAATCAATATCTATTGGTTGAGGTACTTTTTAAGTAATTCTACTGAAAAATAATCGTTTTATTTCTAATAAGAGCATCTAGATTATTATGAAATCAAGTCACGCCTATTATAAATTGACTAGATACAAGGCAATAATTAAATAACTTTTTAATAATAAATTGGAATGTTAAATTAAAATATTTGTGTAAATATTTCGAGCAGAACCTTTTTTATTAAAATTCTTCTTATTTATCGGCTTTATTTACATTTTATACTCCAATAGAAAATATAATATAATATATAATTTGATATAACCAATGGCTTCATCTTATTTGAATTTGCAAATAAAATTTATTAAAAAATAATCTTCCTTACTTCAAGAGAATTAAAAATTTAAATAAAAAGACTTTACACCTTTTATGAACCTATTAGTAAAATATTATAATGAAATAATTAATTGTTTCTGGTCCAATAAATTAGTATCATTTCAGTTATATCTTTATTTCTTATCAGTAAGTTAAGCATCAATCGCTAAAAAGAAGCGAAAGTTTCGATAAGCCGCGGTTTATTGGAAATTACTTTTTAAAGGGTTGTTACTTTGATGTGCTAACTTTTTATAGCAAGTTTTTACATCCTATTTACGTATTTTATATTTTATACTTTAATATTATTTGCGAATAAATTCGAATATTTTAGTATATTTAACTAGTATATATTAATAATCAGAATTTTAAAATAAATAAAAGATAATTAATTTTATCTCCAATTAATAATGACAACTACGTTTTTATAAAATCCTAGATTAAATAAACTACATTTTTACAATAATAATTCCCTACGCTAATTCGTGGTAATTTTGCCATTTTTCAAAAAGAATTTCTAAAGAGTTTTAATGTAACATCTTTATCTATTTAGGATATTTAGCAAACTCATTTTTGAGTAAACTATGCTAAGGCATTACCATTTCCCAATTTTTAGTAGCCTCCATGATTGATATCATTTTCAGCGGTTCAAATATCTATAATTTAAATTCGGGGTCTTCTACTTACATTATGAACTTGTCATTTGATTTAGTTTTGGAAAAAGTCTGTTATTTGAAATCCGGATATATCATATTCATATGTTACTCTTTAACACTTCCCCGTAAGGTAGATTATTTTTTACCTATCATATAATTCGAACATATTTTTATAAAAATAATATATCTGCGAGACTTATTTAACCATTTCCTGGGCGGTTGAATATTTTTGGACCACCAAATATAGCCAACTGTGTTCAATGAAAATCGATTAATTCCGAGAAATTAAGTATTATTGGTATAGTGCAAAATATTAGCAAATAATAAGCTTGCTTATAATTCACAAACGAATCATTAAATTAAACTTTTTTAAGAATGTTCGATGGGAAAGGGTTCAACATTGGTTTAATTTATAATAAAGCATATAATAATAATGTTTTTAAATTGCTTCGAATAAATAAATATATTTACATATGAAATTTGGACAGGAATGGGTTATATTAACCCAATTATAAGCCTCAATTTCAAGCGAATTTCTATCTATTGTAAATTATTTTATAAATATATCCTAATTAGATATTCAATGTTACCAATGGGCGTGATTTTGATAATATGGCAATAGCTTATGAATTTTTTTCTCGTTTACATAAAGTTTAATAATGAAAAATCTATAATGAAGGTTTATGCTTATGGATTTTACCATGTAAGATTATTATGTTGAGAATTTATTCCGCTAGAAATTTTCTATCTATAATTTATGTATTTTTATAAAGAATTGGGAGGTTATTTCTAAGAGTGGAAACTTTAGTATTAAATTTTTTTGCTCATAAGTTTTGCCTTTATTTTTGATTTGATTAGAAATAATCATCGAATAATTTATCTGATTCAACCAATATCTTTGACAAATATAAATAATCAAATAGAATTTCTAAGAAATAAGCTTTACTTCTTCTAAGAATATCCTCGTTACACTTTTAAGCTTGGATGTCATTTCTTGAAGTTTTCTAATTTTGTTATTTTAAAATAAACTCATATTGCAATAAAAATTTTCTTTACTTGTAAATTATTTTATGTTCTAAAGATAATAATAAACTTATTTTATAACAACTGCATGATTCCAAAACCAAATGATACATTATACATACTTTGTTAATAATTTGACTAAAGGTATTAGCTCAGCCCTCAATATTTATATATATATATATATATATATATATATATAGTGGGTTTATTTTCTCCGCGTATCTAGATCTTATCAAAAGGGTTTATGCTTTTTATTATTTTAGTATTAATATAAAGAATGGTTTTAATTCATAAGATATATAATAGAGAAATAATTTGATGAAAATAAAATCGGGGGTGGGGTCTAACATAAAAAATGTGGACGATCTTTTTATGCTCCACCTTTTTTTCCTTTATTTGTTCTTTCTGTAATTATAGAAACCTTCTGACAGAGGTATTTTAACCCTTTCCCGACCAGCACTCTTTAAAAAGTTAAATTTAATTATTTGTTTATGGATTTTAAGCAAGTTTATTATTTGCTATTATTTTGCAATATACCAATATTTATTAAGGCCTCAGAATTAAAATGTTTTAGTCTATCTTAGTTGGCTATATTTGGTGGTCCAAAAATAGTCAACCGCCTGGGAAAGGTTTAAATGCATATAGATAAAAGAAAAAAAGAAGGTACTTTTATTACTACACAAAGGATAAAGAAAATCTCGAGAGGAAATTAAAAACGTTATGTATTATGTTATAACATTAGAATTTGAGACATTCTACTAGTGGTTGGTTTCCACTGCGACATATGTATTTTTAATTTTTTTTTCTCAGAGTTTATTAAATACAATTTAAAAGTATACAAAAGACTAATAAAAAATATTCAAAAAGTTAAAAAAATATTTCAAAAATAATTTTTCAACAGACCCCCCTGCGCCGCTCTAGCAGCTCCATAACCACTCGGCATTGATTCAAAGGAGCTGGTGAATCATTTATACTTTGCAGTATAAATGTTTTGTACACTCGGATGCCGTTCAAAAATTTGGCTGTTTCCAGCTCAAAATTTTGATCGGCTTTGCCAGCTTGATGCTGACTCAAAGGTTGTTTAGACCCCCCCCCCCCCCCCCCCC
>LSSN01001901.1:0-17357 GCA_001970855.1 Smittium culicis
ATCTACTGCTTTCATAATACACCAGAGCTTTTATAATCGAACCTAAGAAATAAAAAACAAAAAAAACGAACATTGGATCGAAATTCACGTCTTTTGTTCCTTTTTATTATCATCATTTGTAAATCTCAATTTAAATATATGTGACTATATAAATTAACTAGATACATTTTTTGATTTAGATAATTGGATTATTTTATCCAGATTTATTTGCTTTCTTTGCGTTTAGATCTATAACAATTTATATTAGGATATTAGAAGCTTACTTTTATTTTTTTTCATTTAATTTCGCTCTATATTAACGATAATATTTATTCCTTATTTCTCGGTGTATAATATACCTAGATAAATCATGATTTTACCAAAAAATTCCTTTCAAATATTGCACTATTTGTTGTCATTACTTCCATTACGTATAACACGCAATTTCGATCCTTTTACTTTTTATTACGACGATGTGGTCGAAGGAAAAACAAATAAATTAAATCGAGTGCTCAATATAATATGTGATATGCGAAACGTGCATAAATAAACCTTTTTTTATAAGTTCTGAATTTATCCTATATATTTTTTTATAATATCTTTTCACTGGATGTTATACATGATTGATTTTTTAAAGTCTTAGTATCAAATAGATATATTAGTATAAAACTTGGTCTGAATTTAAGAGCTTTTTTTCGTTATTTTGTCAGATCTCGCGAGTGATTGTTAGGAATTTTCTTGCGCTTGTAAAATAACGATTTTGAAATATAACATTGGATTATATTACATTAATTCTAATCATTTGTATTTTATCCTGAAAATTCGTAAATCGAAAAAATTTATAAATTCTCTTAAAAACCTCGTTAATCTACAGTAATTACTAGCTTTTTTGAGTATGCAAAAAATAATTCAACATATATTATTTTCTATGTTATTATAAATTTAAAATTCTATTTGGTACCAAACCTGGGTAGCCCAATAAATTTTAATATATCATAATGAACAATGAGTAGATAGTCGTATTATTAGTTAAAAATTTCACTCTTATCACTGATTAAACTGGTTTTATTAAACCTTACGCCTTTTATATTTCCACGTAAAAGTGGTTTTATACGAATTTTTTCCTTTTAATTATGTTCGGTTTTCAAATTATGTAAAATTTAATGATAATAAAGTGAGTAAGATCTTTAATGAATTCCCAAAAAACAACTAATTTTTTACGCTGTGATTTTATAAAAGAAATAAATATATTTTTTATATAAAAAGTAAATATTGAATAAACTATACAATGGAAATCAAAGTTTGAAAATTATCATTCATATCACTGAATGAACGAATTTAAATCATTTTTTAGATACTTAAAAACACTCTTCTATAGTGTGAAAATATGTGATTCCAATTTTTAGCATCTTTAGACACTACTACCCAACTATAGGAAACTACCTATCGCTATTCAAATCTTATTTTTTTATTCTTAATAAAAAATATTCAAGTATAACACCAATTATATTTTTAATGTTTTTTTCTATTTCTCAGAACTTTTGTCGCTTTTTTTATTCTTATTTAATTATTTTATATTTTTTTTCAAACTCTTATTTTCATTATTTGCTTTATAAAATAAATGTCAAATTATGATTTAGTACACATTTTAAATTTTGGTTTTTTTCTATCGTGACTTTTTAGGCTTTATAATATTAGTTTAGCACCATCAATTCAATTATAATTGCTACCAGACTGTTAATCTTTAGTAATCATTTTATTAAACTACTAAATGATTTAAAATTAAAGAATATATATTTAAAGTATTTTTGTTCAATATTTATCTTCAATATATTAGTCATAAAGTTCTACTATGAAAAGTGTATTATATTCCATTTTTTCGGAACAAATTCAATGATTTCTATTTGAGTCTAATTTTTCTTAAATTTCTTTTTTGTAGTTGTTAAATCAGAATATCTTATTATTTCCTCTTATTTTTAATATAATAAATATATGTATTATAATTTAATTCTTTAATGCTATAAATATATCAAAAAATCGATCTTTGATATTTATTATTTTAATCACGTTTTTTTTCCAGTAGTTATTTATTATAAGTTTATAGACTATTTTTTTAGGCATTTAGGGTTTTAATTGTTTTTATTGAATTATATAGAATTCTCAAAAAAAAGCTCTAGTTATTTATAGATTCGGATATCAGTTTTTTAAAAGAACCTTATAATCAGATGTTTAAATCGTGGATTATTATTTTATATAATGTCCTCGTTGTTTGGATTTTTTTTCATAAATTCTTTGAAGCTTTTTCACAATCTTCTGAAAATTTGAAATATTCTTTTAAAATAATTACTATCTATGATGTAAACTTTTATTTTATTAATATCTCATAAAATATTACTTAATTCTAAATTAGATATTAATTTAATATCTGAGTAAGCGAAACACTTAGATTTTTCGAGAAAATATATTTCATTATATTTTCTTAACCTAATTTGAATCAAAATATGCATTCTAGACAATTTAATATCTTCCTTATTTTTTTTAGCTCAAAATATTTAAAATATCTTAAATTATCAAATGGTTAGAAATAAAGATGTGTAATATTGTTTTATTTATATAAATCTTAGTATACCCAGTTTTTAAAATTCTTTGGATAATATTTAATTTTAGGATATAGTTATTAGTTTTCTAAGATATTTTTTTTATTTTACAAAATTATATTTCCCCATATATACACTTTTTTTAGGGCTTTTTTTATAAAAAGAAAATAATTATAACTTATTTATGTAATTATAATAAGTTAACTTAGTCTATGAAAACTATTATCAAATATTATACTAATAATATTGTTGTATTGAGTGTTATAATCTTTATTATTTAATATCGAAAATTTCAAAATAATAATAAATTTTTTTTCTTATATAATGTATTAAATTACACATCATGTATATTTACCATCTTTATCGAAGGTAATATTTGGATAATTGGAGGGTAGGACTTTAATATGACACAATAGTTAGTATAATATTATTTACTAGTCTTTATAGATTAAATTAATTTTGTATTATACGTCATTGAATGGTGTCATATTAAGTGACCACAATGGAATAATCTCTTGTGTCTAGTTTGTGTTTGAAGTTCTTTACAAGCGATAATAATAATCGAACACCGTCTAGCTAGATCATAACGCTTGTGATAAAATTATATTTCTGGGTACACCTACGTTTAATGCTATATTAGCACCTATTGCTCTTTTTTCGGGGTCGGCCTATCAGAGCTAGTCTTTGTAATAGTATTGATATATTTTTTCTGTGTATAGTAATACTATATACTGAAAAGGACTTTTTAAAAATCTCTTTTATACCTAAGTAAACATTTTAACGTTATATTTTTATCATTAATATGAGGTGATGGAAATAAGAGTTCTACTGATCTCTGATTTTATACTTAATATTTTTCCACAGGAAATATGATTTTTTCTTGGTGTAAACTGATATTTCAAGGCTGTATTATTGGTATTCTCTTTCAGGAAAAATATTTTCTGTTTCAAAGCTTCATTGATAATAACCGAGTTTGTGTCATCAATTTTATTAGTGTCACTTGCTCTTAAATACCAGAATGTTGAAAATATTCAACATTTTTTTGATTTAGATTTATGCATTTTTAATTTTTCGTTAATATCTAAACCATATAAGTATAAAAATAATGATTAATTATCAATTACCGGTCGAAAAAACGACTTTATTGAAATTCCATCGAGCGCACTGAGAATTCTTAATAAAAAATCACTTTCTTTAATTTCGCTTTGATTTGATGTAAGTTTTAAAATCGCAGTATTACATGCTTTACTTTTACTGGGTGAAAGATTACCCTTTATAAATATTTTTGCGAGTTTATTGAATACATATACTGCTGATATTGCAAACTTGGAGTATGATTGTTGTGAACTCCAAGAATCGTTTTTGTATGAAATAGTACACCGATTTTCACCTAATGCTTCTTAATTTGTAATTATGAGCTCGATGAAACTTTTGGACATGCCTTGGGCTTTGATTTTACTCCGCTGATTCGCCATTACTTAGTAACTAACTCTTATTTGAATTCATCAGGGACTTTCCGCTTGCAGGATTGGGAGCTAATTCTGTTTCTTGAAGTAGTATTGATTGCTTCAATGACGGTTTGAGTAGATAATGATATCAAAATGCTGATTTACACAACAGCGTAGCTAATTTTATTTTTAATAGTTCGTTTCTCACCTTCTGGATCGTCTAAGAGATAATTTTACACGGGGATAAGCAGTATTTATTGTTCCATATCGAAAATTTTGACATAAATGTGTAGTGAAATATTGATTTCTTGTCTTGAATCCAGCTGTAGTATGGTACTACCTTCTTTTTCAGCTTTTAAGAAAAAATTTATGCGTCGTGAGAACCATACTTCAGATCCAGAATTGTGAATGCTTTCCATAAAAGTGCAAATTCTGTTTGTGCTGTCAACCGGCTTGTAGAATCTATAGGCTTCGTTATAGATACTACATATGTCACCACATATCTCGTATTTGTATTCATACAATGATGCCATAAATATTATACTGTGTTTAGCAGAAATGTGGATGTTGTAATGTCGAATTTATTAACGTATAACAATATCGATGTGTTGTCTAATGTTATCAATAGTTCTATGGAGTTGATATGTATCAGCTCATGTGATTGATAACATATCCCATAGTAGAAATTCGAACCTAAAAATATATCCTTCACTCATACTGTGGCGCTCGAATCTGTTAACACATCCATATCTGGTTTTTTTTTGGAGGAGGAACTGGCAATTATATTTAGCCAACTGCTATTCCCAGAACTAATCGTTTTTTATCAATGATTTCATAAAATTAGCAGTCGATTTCTATGAATTAATTTTCTTGAAAAGGCAGTTATTGATTTCTAGGAGCCACCTCAGCATAAGAAAAAATGACATCAGAGCTACAAATATAGCTTGATCTTTTACAATGAAGCTCCACAGATCCCTGATGGATATATTTCCTACTTTATGTAGCTTTTCCGCTTCTCAGCGAAGGTCCCGGACCTTTGAGTTCGGTACACTGATAGTCATCTCCTGCCAGTTTATATTCATTCCCAGATGATGTAACGTTTTTTTCGATACCTTCTCCAACTTATTTGGGTTTATCGGTTTCCTAAGTTGCGTGGGCTTATCTATGGCCTAATTGATGTACTTTCTGCAGAGTTCTCTTGAATTTTTCTTAATAAGAAGCTAGTAGAAGTAAGCTACAATCTTGATTCCCATTTTTCGTGCACATAAGAGTACTTGTCGTAGAAATTTGATAAATTTGTGCGGCGAGGGAGAAAAGCCGAATTTAAATGCTCTGAACTCGTACTTTCAGTCATTTCAGGTGATTCATAAGTATTTTCCACTTTCTTTGTGTATCAGAATGTGGATGAAAGCGTCTTTAAGATCTACAGACGTCATAAAAAATTTCCTGTTGACTAACTTGCTGATAGATTTGATTAAATCTATCTTGAAGCTCTTGAATTGGAAAAACGCTTTCATGTTTCTCAAATCAAAGACTGGCCTCATGTGTCTGTTCTTTTTTGGAATATAGAAGAGTTGACTTTTGAACCACTAATTTCATAAATTGACTTCCTCTATTACTTTCTTTGATAATATGGAGGCTACTTACTCTGTCAGAACCTGAATATGTTCAAGGTTCAGCTTCTTCTTGTACTGGAGATGGTTATTATTCAGCGGATGGAGTTGTTTCGGTTTCATGAATGGAATCATCAACCCCTTATAGAAAATTTTTTGTCCCACCTGATATCCATGAGTCGCTTCTAAGCTTTCTTGAACACTGTGAGGCGACCCCCGAAGTGGGGACCGGCAGGATATATATTCACTTCTTCTTCCTCTTTCTCTACAATTTTCTATTCCAATGGAGAGAAAAATCAGAGTATAAGTGCACTCGTCGAAATTCTGTCCATATTGAAGAGTTTGCGTCATTTCAGCAGACTGATCGTGAATTTATAAGGCCAGAACTGTTGGATACCTTGAAAGGACTTACTGAGACTATCACTTTTGACGGTATTGATCGAAAATATGGCCTTATCCTTTTTTCCACGATCAAAAAATGAGTTTTCTGCATTGCTAATTAGCTGTTTAGGCTTTAATGTGATATTATTAGCCTTATATACATTTTAAATTCGATTATGGGAATTTTTTCTGCCATTTTGGCTATTATTAGTCTAATTTTGCTTTCAAATGCTACGCTCTGGTCTTATTTAGCTGCATATCTGTCTTTGTACATCTTAAAACGAAGCTATCAAGTGAAATGGTTGCTTGGGATAAGAATATCTGGATATCATATAGAGTATTATCAGTCTTATTCGATGTGCTCATGATTTTTTCATTTAGTGGCGCTAGTGAGTAGTTCATAGTGTTAATTCTAGGATTAACTTGTATAACCTCTTTGATCTCATCTGATATAATAGACTTATAGAAGTCTTCATAAATATATTTCATTATTTATATAACTCCCTGAGATACGTTGATGTCTAAAATGAGTATCCTAAAGATATAATTTTCCTATACTCTTCGATTTAATCGCACTTCTAGTGTGCTTTATCCTTTATTAATTCCCGAACTTACAACTTTAAGCCGTTAATAAGCTCTGAATGGCTATTAAAATTAATTTCTTATATCATAGCAATAAAATTTTTTATATAATATATTATAATCTTTTTAATTCAACTGGAGTGCATCTGTGAAACAATAGATGATAAAGATAATAAAAATGTGTACTTTAGTACATTATATAAGAAAAAAATTTTTACTATATTTTGAAATCTTCGATATTACATAATAAAGATGGTAATAATAAATATTACACAATCCAATATCTTATAATTTCAGAAATAAATAACTAATTTTATAGAAAGATTAAAAAATATTACCAATTATTACTCGCTGAAATATGAAAAGATAAAAAAATACACATTAAAACAGATATGAATTGGTACATACGTATTTATCTAGATCCAATACCATATTTTTATGAATTTTTACTTTATACATTCTGTAAAAATTATACATCCTTGATATTTATTGAATTTTTTTGTAAGAATACTGTTACATTTAAAATCGAATAAGCTTAATTTTTTTTTAAATCAAATAATTTATATATTTAAGAAATTTTGAACGAAAAGTGTACTTATTTTTAGTTCAAATCTATTACCTTGGATATTAATAGCTTATAAACGCAATAGGGGTTTTTAATCATTTTTATAAAAGCTTTGATCATGTTTCGATATCTTTCAAGTAATTTATAAAAAAAAAGTTTTCGTAACGCGGCGGATTTTTTTTTTCCTAATTATGCAAGTGTGTACCAAAGTAGATTCTATGTGTATCAATAAAAATTATTCAAGTATCAATCAATGTATAAAATTTTTAAATTTTATTCTAATCAACTCAATAGATTTTCTAATATGTTTATAACTCGCTAAAAATACCGATTACGCCCCTTCCCCTCCAACACTTTATAAAAAAATGAATTTATTAATTAATTAATTAATTAATTTACATTATAAAAATTTTTTTATTTGCTGGAACCTTAAGTTAAACCAATATCTGAATGATTCTCAGAGTTCATGTGCTAATATAGAATACAGTTACCTATATTTTGAAGCTCAATTACCGTATATCATGCTTAAAGGGATAATTAGTTTGATTCAGTTAAATAAAATAATAAAATTTTATTAAGGGTAAAAAAATTTTGAGTAATTTTATTATAGAGTCGTAATATTTTTTTCAAGTCACTTATTTTTTAATATTACACTCACTTTATTAGATAATAAAACTATTTATATTCTTAGAGGGGCCAATTTTTCTTTAAAAAATATTTTAAAATCTTTCATTAATTTATAAATTAACCAATGGGTAAATATTTAATAAAATGTCCATTTATATATATTCAATAGTTTTTAGAGAAAAATATCAAATTTCACCTATAATAATAAATCTTTAAACCCAATAGTGTATGATTGTCCAGAAGTTTGATCACGCTTTAGATAGGCAAAAAAATTAAATTAGATCAATTAATAATTAAAAAAATTATACAATCTCATTAATAAAAAAAATTCTTATTCTCACCCCTTTTTCATAATAAAAACACATACTGTTAAAAGAACTTTATTGAAGTTTCTGTAATACTTATCCTTACGTTTTACACGTATATACAAATTATTTTAGATATAATTATATATGAATAAAAGGATTGTATGTTTTGTATCGCCCTAGGCAAAAGAATTCATTGATGGCTTAATCTTTTCAGAATTCATTAAGATATTAATTTAATAATAATAATTGCAAAATATAAATTGTTGAAGATTTTGTCTGCATTAAGGATTTACATTGATTGTTGAACATCTGTTAACATGGCTAACATATATATTGCTTAAATCTTAAATTATTTTTATACATATTATCAGTGTATAAACCATCTCTATCACATACAAAATCATTAAAATTCAAAAATAAATACGTATTTTGAAATATAAAAATGTTTTAACCAACCTTTAACAAATAAATTTAAATATATTTAAATCGATTTTATAACTACAAAGGTAAAAATAAATATTATAAACGAAAATTTTATTTATAAAAAATAACCAAAGAAATATATGAAAAGAATTAAATAAAAAATCTAGTACCAAAAAAAAATCAATAAAATTTTTTTTTATTCAGAGTAAAAATTAGTATTGAGTGTTACTTAGATATATAATAATAAATGTATTAATCAGAGATTATTAGTAAGAGAGGGTGTTTTTTCCTTCCGATTTTATTTTTCGATAAATTTAGACTGATTTAATGGAAAAGATATTTGGTCCTGTTAAATTATATTATAAACAATTTTTAGCAGTAGGGAAATTTAAAACAAAGGAATATTTTAATAAAAAAAGTTCTTATCTTTCAAAAAATCTCGCATTCACATTCAAAATAAATTACTTTAATTCTGGTCAAACAATTAGTTTCGAAAATCGCCAAGATGAAGCGTTAACGCAAAAAAAGCTACTGATCCACTAAAAATTTTAGATTGAAATTAGTATTAAAATATTTTGTAGTGTATATTATAATGTTTACGTATATATTTATATTTATATTTATATTGATTAGATTAGTGCATTAATTTGATTTTTATATTCATATATTTAAAATGATAATTATTTTATTATTTTGTGTTATTATATTATATCATAAAATCTATTTTTTTTCAAAATTTAATTATATTTTTTATTATTAGTAATATATCTGGATATATAGAATACTATTTAATAATGTAAAGATCTAAATTTTTATATTCATATAGGTATATAATCTTTCGAATTTATAGCTATTTTTAAGTATCATATTTTCTTATAAGATTTTACAGCTATACATATGTTCAATATCAGTATCTACTTTTATATTTAGCAGTATGCTTTGGTTTTTATAGCCTCAAAAATTTTACCCAGAAAAATTTCCGGCAATTTTTTCAATATTTTTCTCTAATTAGATATGTGAGCTATTGAAATTCTCCAATAATTTTAAAATATTTATAGTATTTTTTTTTTTTTTTAATTTTTATTGATTAATCCATTTAATATTTGACTTTCTTTTAAAACTGTGGTATAGAAGGAAATAAAGTTTAAGCGAATTATTATATAAATTTAATAATACAAAATAATTATAGTTAGCTTTTTTTGAACTACCTGGCTCCATAGCAAAATCTTAAAATAGAAAAAAAATGACCACCGCCCCTGAAAGGATTAAAATTAAAAGTTTATAATATGTAATTATTATAGATTTTTATTTAAAACTCACTTTTTTTTTTATTGAAAAATTAATATAAAAAACATCTTTATAAACCTAAATTGGTATTTAAATTTTTAATTTAAGATAAATATTCATATTATATTATATTATAATATTAAAAAATTTTAAACTGTAAAAATTTTACAAGTTAATGGCATTGCTAATAGTTGTATTTGTGTTTTTTTATTTGGAATATGTGTAAGCTAAATTTATTAGGCGCAATAAATAATTAAATTTAGCTACAAATATACTAAAAAGGGAATATAATACTGTTTTATTAAATTATTCAAATACATAAAATTAAAAAAAAAAAAAGAAAAGAGTTGCGTAATAAATAAATAAGCGATTGATATGATGCTTCAACTTCTAAAATTATTTGAACTCAATTCTGTTCAAAAAATGGGGGTAGGCTATGAATGGGCGAAAACTAGACTTAATTTAATTCAAATCTCGAAATTTTATGATAAATTAAATTGTTAGAATAGTCAAATACGAGAGTTTGAATTACATTTAGGATTTTTAGATATTTTTTTGAGTTTATTGGAGTCAAATTTGTAACTTATAGAATTTTTATTAGTCAATCAGAATCAACTTTGAAGCTTGTAGAAAATCAATCGAAAAACCCTGTATTTTAGTAAAAATAAAAATAAAAAGGGCTTAAAAACAGAATAAAAACTTCACCACGCTATCAATGGCACTCTTTCTATCAGCTGTATATTTAAATCTGAATTATGCTTCTACCAGATGGAATATTACTTTAAGGATTATTGTGACAATAAAAGATTTATAGAAATAACAATTAAATAATTTCACTAAATTAATCCCCAACTAACAAGAATAAAGGGGAAGAAATTGTTATAAGTGAGATATATAATTTAATTAATAAAAAGTCTCATATATCCTATCTAAATAAGATATTTTTTAAAATTATCAATATAATGGATCGCTCTGGTGATTTATCAAAAATTATAGCTACATATTGATAGTATCCATCCCCAAAAATGTCGATGTGAGAGGCTAAGACAATATAGATTAATAATTTTTATAAAAAAAATAATCTAGCACCTATAAACTCTCGATTAAAAAACAATCAGCTATAAAATAGAAATAAAAAAATGAATAAAAATGATCTGGATTAGGCTTTGTCCAAGGTTATCTAGCATAATGGATCACTCTATAAAAATTTTCAATTTCCCGGAAGCTAAAAATTCATCATTAATGGATATATTATACCTCATATAGTTATAAATATGGTTATTTGTTACATATGGAAATTATTTACAAAGTATTTCGCAATTTATAGGCTGTAAAATATTAATTATCATCATTTCGCTGCAATATGAACACAAAATTGATTCTAATACTAAAAATAATATTTATTACCTCTTAGAACATATATTTTGAGGTTTGAAAATATTCTTTGATTAGCCAAAACTTTTTTTAAATTTTAATGAATGTAATATTGAATAACTTTGAAAAAGTATAAGCTCTCACATTTCTCATTTTAGTTTGAGTATACACGAGCAATACACTTGCATATTGCTTTGCAGAAAGCAAATAAAATTTTCAAAAACCATTAGAATCTATCATTTTAAATTGATTTGCTTATTAAATAGATGTAGGATTCATGGAATTTTCCCATAATGATCAATTGTTTCTACCTTGAAAAACGTGAGCTACGTTAGTTAACTATCTTTACAGCTAAAAAGTACATATATTTCGAAATTATAATAAATAGAAAAATTTTCGTATCTATTATCAATTAAACTAAAAAAATTAAGAATAATAAGGTATTAAATTCAATTCATTGCTTCTTGAGCAGCTTTATCATTCTTGATAAAAAAATAGCGAGGGCTTCGAATTAAATATTGTGCATTTTTGAATGCTATCTGTAAGAGAAAATCAGATAAAGAGAATTTTAATGCCTCTAAATGTAGTGAGAGGGATTCAAAGCTTGAATAGAAGGGCTCATAAGTCAATCTGCCAAGGCTCAGGAATAAACCTTGATAACTAGCGGATCTAGGTTTATAAATATATACTTTTTAAAAATTTCTACTGAAAAAATATTTTACTTAAATACTCAGCAAAAAATAAATAATTTAGCACATGAATATGTGTCAAAGTATAATTTTAAAAAAATTCAATTGACTTAAAGCCAAAATTCATAGACCAGTTATTGTGCCTTCAAGTCATATTTAATATTCTGAGTTTGAAACTATCATTCCAAATTTTTGTTCAATGTTAAAATATACTACCAAAAAATAAATTAATTTATTTCAAGTTTAAATATTTTGAGACTAATATACGTAATATAATAGACGAGCTGTGCGGAAAAAAACCATAAATTACTATTATTTGTTATGTGTGATAGTAGATATATTTTATTAGAAATTTATTTCTTTACTATAAATTTTTACACGAAAATTTTTATTATGCTGCTCAAATTAAACTTCATAATATATATATATATATATGTTTATTTAATGTTTAATAATGTTGATTTAAAATTTTGAGGTATTATTCAAAAATAGAATAAAGTTTTCAGGATTTGGATTAGGATATTTTATTAAAAGTTAAAACTGAATTAAAAATTTTGGAAAGCTTAGCCACTCTGAGAAACCTCTAAGCTTAACTTATATACTAAAAATAAACAATATCTAGAGAAATGAGAATTAACATTGAACTAAAAGAGTAGTTAAATCGTTATGATAGCTCGGAAAAAACTAATCATTTGAAGTTTCTATTAGAAAAGATATTAAAAGAAATAGAATAATCGCCATTTTAATAGATAAAATTCATGGTATCATAAAGCCGCTCTAAAAATGGCTCGGTTTTATTTATTTTTTTACAGCTTTTTTTGAAAGTAATTTTAAACAAAAAAAAAATAATAATTGTATAATTAGGCTTTATTTTGATGAAATGAACATATTTATATTGCTATATAAAATGTTTAAATTAGTTATTTTATTGAATCATTTATTTTGGGAGGAGGGTTTATCAAAAAAAAAAGATATATATTTTAATGCTCTAATAAAAGGCTAAAATTTTAAATATAATATTCAGTATACCCAAAACCTGGCTTCCAGATAAAATTCAATTAATCAGGAACACTGATAAAAAATAAAATAAATTCAATTTATGTAATCTTTTTACACTCATATCTAACGAAATAACAATGTTAGTAGAATAATGCATACATAATTGGTTTTAATAAGGGATTCTTTTGTTAATTTAATTATATTAATTGTTGAATTCAGATCATTTGACTATTCTTCAAAGCATTTAGTTGAAATGATTTAATCTTTAATAAATTATTTAGCTATTTTTCATATATCTCTTTAAAATTTTCACAATGGAAAATTTCACAATTCAAATCCAATTTAATTAATTAACTATTTTAATATTGGAATATTTAAGATTTCGTAGAATAATTCTGATTTTAGGTATACTTCAATCTTGGCATATAATTTTGATTTCACCAATCATTCATATAATAGTCCTTATTTATTTTCCTTATCCTTTTATTTATTTTATTTTATATAAGATCGGTCCCAATTTCACCCAGCAGTATTCGCTTCTATCCATTCTAGTTATCTATAGTTTATTTTCTGCATTTACTACCAAATTATAATATATCACTATTAAAAAAAAGTTCTATTAGTGATTTTCAGCGCAGTCAACTTAATATCAATTGTGTTAAATGTTATGAGGGCTTATTGCATATCAAATCTTTATTATGAAATCATTTAAGGGCTACATTTCTAAATCTATATCACTAAAAGATATTCTTGTAATATTGCTCACATCTTTTTATCTTACCATAATTTTGTAAGCCCTCCAGGGTACCATTTTAGCATAAATAGGTGATTTTCATTAATTTTTTGTATATTTATTTTTAAATTTATAGTTTAAATGACATGATAGAAAAAATTTACATGATATAAAGCATCGAAAAGATTTTTATTAGAGTAGATGGGTATTAATACTCTATTTAAAATTTAAAGATAAATTAAAAAGATATTTTTCTAAAGATTTTTGATGAAAAAAAAATTGAAGAAATTAGGAGTTCTAATTAAGATAATTTGAAACCAATTCATGGACGAAATGCTATTTTTGAACAGCAAAATATAGCCAATTGCGTTCAATTATAGTAATTTAATTCCCATACCCTAAAAAAGTTTTTTCTTGGTAGAATAGCAGCGAATAATAAATTGATTTAAAAGTTTTGGGCGAATCAGTAAAATGTTTTTTTTAATGATTTTGTTTATCCCTTTCAGGAGCGAGGCTGCTTTTGATCTACTAAATATAGCCAACTATATTCAATAAAAATATTTTAATTCCGAGAATTTATGAAATATTGGTGTATTGAAGTTGAACAGCAAATAATAAACTTGATTTTAAAGCATAAAATAGTCAAAAAGTTATATTTTTTTAAGAGCTTCGGACGGGAAAGGGATATGAAAATGCTAAAAACCAAATTTTAAAAAATTCTTTTTGAAGGCCATCTAGTAAATGCGCGAGTTTAAAAACCTTGTAAATTTTAATTGAGAAGTTTTTTTTTGTCTCAGACTTTTTTAAACGTCATTTAATAGTATTCTAAGAACTAATAAAAACTATTTAAAAATATAATTCTTTTGCGGGCGGTAGACTATTTTTGATCTTTAAAACATAGCCAACTGTATTCATTTAAAATACTTTAATTCGGAGGCCTTAAGAAATATTGGTATAATTCAAAATAAAAGCAAATAATAAAATATCTTGAAAATGACTAGCTAATCAATAAATTCGCTTTTTAAAAGAGTGTTGAACGGGAAAGGGTTAAAAGAATATTCAAAAAATAAATTTTCAGCCACCCCCTCTCCGCCGATCTAACAGCTCCATACCCACTGGGCATTGGTTCAAAGTGATTAGAAAGGTAAAAGGCGTATAAATTAGACAATTAATATGTTCAGATACCGCCCCAGTGGGTATTTAGTTTTTATCTTGCAGCATCAAATTTATATTGAGCATGCTTAGAGACGATGACTAATTTAATTTGTGATTAATTCTATACTATTTCACTAAAAGAGTATATACTAGTTGAATTCGGAATATTTATTTTTAGAAATTATCAGTAATATTGGATATACTCCGAGGTGTACTAGATTTCACACGTTTTCCTATTACAAAACGCGATTTATTAAAGTTTATAAGAAAAAATAGCAACATTCCAGTCAAAAAAAATTTTATAGCACGTTCTTTATTTTTGGATAATTCTGGAAAGAATTGCAATATCGCTTACCTAAAAGATTAAATACAATGTTCTCAAATACAGCATTTTGGTTGGTTAAAAATTCAAGAGCTTTATAATATTTTATTAAATTCGTCAATTGGTAAAAATTATGTTTTTTATTTATGAATTTTTGCAGCAAAACTTTACTAAAAATCCTCATATGCATCCTTGAGTACTACCCTTTTTTTTTTTTTTTTAAAAATATAGCTCGATATAATGTATTTAAATTCAGATCACAAAAGTATTTTTTATCTAAGCTTTTAATGATTTCTTTTAGTGTTATCGTACCAATAAAATTCTGAGATTTAAAAAAAAGCTTTTGGTATTAGGCTTCATTTAATCTAAACATTTCAGAAGAATTATATATTTTTTCTAACTAAAAAAAAATCTAGAAACAAAATCAAAACAGGCGGATTATATAAAAGTGGTCACAAATTGATTTGATTCTATAACTCCAAACTATCCATAGTTTCGAATTAAAATAAACATGAGACAAATATGTTAATGGGTTTTAAAAAAAAAAGTTTATATATAAAGTAGTATAAAAATGTGATAAATGAATAGATATTTCATAGAAACCGGGGATATTGGCAATAGTTAAAGAAATATAATATTTATCATGGTATTTTAAAAGTGTAAAACTATACAGCTATAGGTTATTTCAGAGATGAATATGAGTGGCGTATAAGCTTATTAAGTTAAAAAAAGCTGGCAGATTTTTTATTTTATTGACCTTTGTCTTGGCATAGCAGAAATTTTTTATGTATAAAATTTTTATTGTGAATAGGAAAAAACAAAAAAAATGAAAAGTATTCCATTTTTCAGCGTATTATTTTTTCATTTTTTTTTAAATTTACGGAATTTTACTGGTACAATAACAATAAAAGAAAATATGCGGTTAAGTGAACTAAAAAAATAGTTAAGTTGGTGCAAGGCATAAAAAAACTAGTATTCTAATACTAATAAATTTCTCTGCCGGTCTACCAGATGTATACCTTAAATGGAAATATGATCAACCTATAAACCGAAAGATTCGCCCAGGCATTGCTTCAAGTAGACTGGATGACTTAAGTTACAAGCAGTCATGGAATTAAGCTCGTTCCAAAAAAATTGAAATCGTTGAGATCATTGAGCTCCTAGCCAGAGCCTACACCTAACAGGATTAATATAAAATAGGCTCTTACCCAAACGTGGGAATGATCGGCTTCACTCTCCTACTCCATTTTTCAGCGTGGCAGCTAAAAATATATACCACAAGCTTTAAAAAGCGCTAGACTCGAATGTTTATAGCTATTCTAGGGGTCAACTAAAAAAATATGCTGTATCAAATAGAATGCTTAATAAACTCTCAGAGACGAAAAAAAAAAAAAAGTATCAAATAGAATATCAACGGATAAATATATTTGGGTAATAAAATGTATGCTATTCAAGGTCACCAAGGCCTAAAACGACTTATGTATTTTACTATCTAAGTAGAAACATTTTATTATACGTGACACAAGATTATGGCTTTTCCAAATTTGGAATTGCGTTAATTATAATATTGAACTCTTTAGATATAAATGAATTTGGGAAATTGCTCAAAACGATGTTAAATATGATTCTTCTATTGGCTCAATTGTGAAGTTTAGCTTTTTTTTTCTTCTCTTTTTACGTATTTATTCAGGGCTATGTAGTTTTTTTTTTTTTTTTTTTCAAGCGTAAATTAATTTAAATGTTACACGTTTTGAAATGGTAGGAGTAATTAAATTACTAATAGTAAAATAGGCAATAATAATAAGCGATAAAAGCCATTATAATTTAAATTGGAATTATCGATTATAGTACACCAATATATAGAAATTTGTTAGTTGAATTGAAAACAACCTATGTTTGAAGAGATCGTACCAATTTTTAAGTACAGGGGCTCATCTAATTACTATATAAATACCTTACAGATTTCCTTACTTTACCTTATTATCTTTATATTCTTTATAGAATTCGTTATTATACTATTAATTATTTATTTTCTAGAGCAAAAAATATCAAGATAAAAGATGTTTGTTAAATCAGTAGTATTATTTGCTCTATCAGGACTATCAATTGCTCAGCAGTTTGCAAAACAATGCCCTATTACCGCGCCATCGTGCTCCCTCCAAGGATCAGCTGATACATGCTGTGTAGCCAAAGATGGCTGGATCGTATACGCAGAGCAATGGGTACCTAACAGAGGAAATGCAAAGAAATTTACCATTCACGGTTTGTGGCCAGA
>LSSN01001902.1:0-15221 GCA_001970855.1 Smittium culicis
TTCAATTGCACCTACCCCCCATTTCTTTCATTTAGCCTAATATATTTATTTTCTTTTCTCCGATAATGGTCCCAAACGATTCCCATGCCAAGGATAAGATTCCTTCAAAGGATTTTCAAGCTTCCTCAAAAAAATCTTCTCTAACAAAAAATAATATACTCTCTAAACTCGAAAATCTATCTCTCGATTCCTCTTCACCTAAGCCTTCCGTTATTACAAACCATACTAGTCCCCAAAACACTCCTTCATCCCCCAAAAAATCAGATTTAAACACTACTGAAATCTGCAACTCCGATTGTTCCTCCTCTAAAACAACCAAACGCGTAGCCTTACAAAGAAATACCGTCCCCCCTCCAATAAACGTAAAAGATGCCAAACTCATCGCCCAAAAATCTTTAGCCCAAAAACTTCTCTTTATGTCTCCAACTCCCTCACCCCCAACTTCCGCCCTCGACTCTTTCAACGACCTATCCCCCTCCTCTCAACTTTCTAACGACCGCCCTCACGACCCTCAAAACCCAAATTCCCCAAACAATACCTCCTCGCTCCCCAAATCTATCATTAAAATAGGTGTCTCCACAGAAAGAAATAAAAAATACAGAAGAACTATGGAAGACTCTCACAGCTTTGTTTACGACTTTTGCTCTGTTAAAGACCAATTCTTCGCCGCTATTTTCGATGGGCACTCTGGAAAAACTGCCGCCGAATGGTGCGGAAACAACTTTCACCTGGTAACTATTAATAATTTCCTCATCTAATTCTTACCCCACTTTAACCATTATTAACCTCTTTAAACTGCTTTTAGGTCCTTCAAGAGCTTTTAAATGAAAACCCAGACTTACCCATTGAGCAAATTATTAACAATACTTTTGTTAAAGTCGACAATTATTTCTCAACTCTCGAAAGATCTAGATCTGGTTGCACCGCTGTAACTGCTCTACTAATACCTTCCTCCCAAAATATCTCCTCTTTTGACCTTTATGTAGCTAACGTTGGCGATGCAAGATGCGTCTATTCCAATAATCTCGAAACTATTAGACTAACATACGACCATAAAGGCGACGACCAATTCGAAGCAAATCGAATAATCAACGCCGGTGGTTACGTATTCAATGGCCGTGTCAACGGCGTTCTAGCCGTAACCCGCTCCCTCGGCGACTCTTCAATGAAACAGTTTGTTGTCGGTAACCCTTACGTCTCTCACATCAATATACCCAAATCTTCTGGAACTCTCGTCCTCGCTTGTGACGGCTTATGGGACGTTTGCTCTGACGATATGGCCATCAAACTTGCTAATGAATCCCCTGATCCTCAATCCGCCGCTGAATCTCTGGTCCAGTATGCTGTTGATAATTTTAGCACTGATAATATCTCTGTCATCGTCATCAAATTATCATCTTGATCTCCCTCCATTTTCTCCATTTATTTTATTTTATTTTATTTTACATTTGTTTATGCTTGCTACTATTCTTTTTTTACATCTACTCATTTTCTCTTAAATGCTTGTATTTATAATTACTTTGATCCCCTCTTTCCTCCCATCCACATCCTTCCTCTCTCATTACCTATTTTCTGCCCTTTAATTTCTTTTCTCATTTAAAAAAAAATTCTAAATATTCACAATGAAATCACGGTTTATCCACTCTAGCTTCTAAATCATCACAATTCAATTCTGGGTTAGATATTACATACATATAATCAAATGTATAAATCAAGAATCGACCAATTCCTAACTGTTTTTTTTATCAAGTAAGGCAAGACCCTATTCACTTGCTCACTCAAAACCTTTTCTAATTTAACAATTTTCCAACGTGTAATCCATTAATAAATTAATCTAAATAATATTTATTATTTTTTGATATTATTATGATACTTAAGATGATGCCAAATCGTCACAAAATTTCCGATTACCTTTAAACTTGCGCCCAATTGCGCATAGATCTTTTTTTTTTTTTTCTTAAAAAAAATTCAATTTATACAGCACAAGTTTAACATCAAATTCTTGATACACGATATTAAAGTGTTTTATAACGAATAGACCAAAAAAAAAAAAAAAGGCAATAATTTTGCTTGATTAGTAAAAGTGTTTAACCCCGCCTCCTCAAAAAATGGTTGATGTAGAACTCCGATAACGTTAATCATTAAACAAACATCAAAGAATCTATATTATTTAGCAACCGCAAACATTTGGTATTTTTATTACACCAAAAGTATCACATAATTTGAACCATGTTTGTCTTATCTGATTTAAGTTTTTTTTTTTTTCAAAGAGAATTCGATTATTCAGCAATTATTTCAAGTATGAGCAAATTCCAAAAAAAAAAAAACCAATTTAAATGTTAATACGTGTTATGGTTTTAGTATTGCGTTTATCCAATATTTTCATTCGAGTTTCGCTTTTCAATTGCGCTCAGCATACATACTTAATACTTCAACTTGAATACTCTGACAATTTTAGTGTGGATTAATTGCTTTATTTTATTTTTTCACATAATAAATGCGAGTTGTAAATGTAAATATGGGAAATCCATTTTGATATGCGCACTGTAATAAAAAAAAATCCTGCATTATTATGGAGAATATCATTTACAAGTCCCAATATTTTTAAATTTTAAGCTAACAATATACTCTAATACAACAAAAATGGTGTTATCTTGGTCTCTAAAATTTATTTTGCCTATTTATTTTTCTCTATGGAAGCCATATATCAAATAAACACTTTGCATACAGCGCATCCTCAAATAAATGAAAAATGATAGTTAAATATTCATTCGCTGAAACACCTAATTGACTATTTAGATGCAAAAACCTCAACTTGCAAAAAAAAAAAATTCCATAATAAAAGCATACTTGCCGCAAATTTCACGAGAAATAAAATTGGCCTTTTAATTTTTAAAAAAAACTAGAGCTACATTGCTTTTATGGAAGATTCTTAAATGTACGGTAAAATAGCAAATAATCAAGACTTATTAAAATCTAGAAGAAAATTCGGAACTAGCTGATTTTTTTAAATCATATTAACTAGTTCCATCAGAACTTATTTGATTCGACTATACATGGAATTTTATTATTTAAGAATTGGCTATATTTATTTAATTATTATTATTATTATATTTTTTAATTGAAATTATTAGTTCTAGCAAATTTCTTAATAGAAAGTTCAGCACTTCCATTAACGTCTCGAAAAAAAATTTTACTAACAAAATGCTCAAATATGTGTACTTTTTCAGTTTGAGCTTGTCAACTCAATATCTAACAAAAAAAAAATTACTTGGATATAATTTATACATTAATTAAATGAAGAATTCTTTTTTGAATTGGTTCAGCCGAAAATTTAATTCTATAGACCTAATTATCATTATCTTAATCTTATTTAGAAATTTATTTATTTATTTTTAGTATTGAACTAAAATACCAATAACATAAAAAAAAAGCATCCATGTATAAAATAGTGCATCCTACACAATTGATATAAATAATTATTAAAAAAAATATATCTACATGATATTTATAACCCTATGAAGATGTTTTATTTTCTGAAAGTTCAATATTAGAAATTAACTATTCAGTGCTGTAAGCTTGTATTATGATTTTATTAAAGTTGGTCCAACAAAGAATTAAAACTAAAATATCTAATTAATGTTCTCATTAAATAAGCGCAGATTTGAAAATACCCTTGTGAAATCTATTTGGGAGACTCAAAAAAGAGTAGCACTTTATTCAAGCATAATATTAACTGGCGCGAGCATCCAAAAATAGTTAATATCTCTGGATTAATTGATAAGGTTTTTCAATTTGAAAAGTAATATTTTTTATTGGTTAATTTAAAGTATGCGTTTAGAATCACTGTGACGCTTTATACTATAAATGCTTCCTTCTTAAAGAATTATACATAAAGTAGCAACTAAATGAAACAAGCTGTTGTTCTATTAATTTAAAACCAATTATTAAAAAAAAAGTTTCGACTAACATACAATTGTTGCAGCGCAGAAATAAAATACTATTATGCATTTTATATCTATTTAACTAAATATTTAGCTAAATAGATAATAATTTGAAATATAATTTAAATCTAGATCGTACAGTTTAATCTAGACTTTATTAGAAAATTTTCAATATCCCAATTAAATGTGCAAGTTGTTTTCTAAAATGAACTAGAAACTATACTCAGCTTAAAGATTTTTAATGCTATTTAAATAAAGCTAATAGATCCAAACACTCTAAATAGGAATTGAATTAATGCAATTGACGATTGTATAAATAGTTATATTTTTCTCATCAATAAAAATTTATCTTCAAATAGGGGAATATTTTTTTTATCCCTACTTTTAAAAAATTATAAATAAATTTTTTCTGTATTTAAATACCATTATATTTGCTGTATAAAAAAAGAATATACTGTTTATAGATATACCATAAAAGCAATCTCAATATAATTGAAATAGTTAACGCAGATATAATCTTCTCAAACTTGGAATTATTCATAGAATTTGAACTGATTATAGATCCCTGATAATAGACATTTACGCATTACACCATTCTAGATACCAAACATTCATTACTTTCAATTTCTTCAAATAGTTTAACTTTGAGAAACGCTTAATGTAAATATATGCCAATATCAATTGTAAAATTTACTGTAAATATACCAATTGAATGCAACATTCTGACTAAATTGAAAATATTAAAATAATAAAGACATTAGTAAATATATATTGTATATAGCTACTATGTATATAAAACAAACAAGCATTTTAATAGCCTTGATATTCAAGTCGCTTGAAGTCCAAGGTTCTATAATATTGCCATTAAACAAAAATATTCAAAATAACGTAAATGCAGGCAGCTATAATCTACTAGACTCGGATTTGGAAATAAACCAGATACCACAAGCCAAAACATCAAATTCAGGTGCTGATATTGGGAATAGAGGCCCTGCATACCCTATAAACCCAAAATCAAGAAAATCAAAATGGCACAACGTTTCAGGAATTTGCGATCTTGGTGACACACAAAAAATAGGATTTTATGCTACTGCAGCAAACGATCTACGATTAGTTGTGTCGGATCAGCCCAATTTTACAGGAAATTATACTGAATATATTTTTGGTTCTAATGGAGGCATCGGGAAAGAAAATCCAAGTGGAATATATAATAATAGATCAAGCGGGGCATTTACATCGAGCGGGAAATCTTCAAAATTAGAAATCAATACATATAATCTACTATTTATTTACAGAGATAGATTTGGGTTTGAAGGATTAGGAATGGGTAATTATGATGTTGACCCAAGGTCAGCGAAATTCTTAGTTACTAATAAGAGAAAAGGTAGAATCTTTCAAGGTGGGTACATAATGTTTTACTCGCCATACAACAATTTTAGAATAAAGTACGTCGACGTGAAATGTTCGAGTAATAACTTGGTGAACGTTATGAAGAAGCTACCTAACATCATAAAACCACAATCACCTAATGAAAAAATATCCCCTGGGCCGGTTCATAACACAGTCGTCAGACCTATATTTAAAATCCCTATGAAAATAGCAAAGAAAATCAAAAAGGATAGGGCTTCTGGAAAAATTAATATGATTAAAAAAATTAAAATAGGTCCATCGGGTGTTTTGATTAAGAGAGATATACCTAAAACCCTTATTTCATCTTCATCTCAAACTAATACTGTAAATGGTCAAATTCAAAATGTAGCCACTATTAAAAGAGTAGCATCTTATAAGCTACAGCCAGAGATATATTTAAATACACGCACTACTCATCCCACTATAACTACAGGCTTGATTTCAAAGCCCTCAAACAATTTATCAACTCCAAGAGCTAATGAAAATTTAAATCAAAATAAATTGAGCTATGCCACAAAAAAAATAGTAGCTGGGAAATCAACTGCGAAGTCAAGTATCATTGTTGTGCCAACTCCTGTTGGAATTCGAGGCGAAAAAAGAATCCCTATATCAAATGTAGCTCCGATTTCTTCTAGCAAACCATTAATTATTAAAAAAAAATTAAAGATAACAACAAATTTACTAAAGCCAACTTCAACAATAGCCACTATTTTAGCTAAAAGAAGGGTGAAATCAACGAAAATTACTGGGTTAGAGGATAATGATTCAGAAAAAACTACACAAAAAAATCCTTTACCCTCAAGGCGTATAAAAGGTGTTAATGCAATGGAGAATAAACCCAATACCTCAAAATCGCTTAACCCAAACAGAAGTATTGTTGGTGTTGTAAAAACACAGTTATTAGCTATTTCCAGTTCTAAACTAGTCAATATAAATCCTAGTGCACGCTTAAAGTATACTACACCAACTTCAGTGGCAGAGGCTACCTACATAGCCAAAATTCCGCGGACTCAATATCTAACTCCAGTTCAAAAACAGAATATCGGTGATCCATATCAAGAGTACGCTAATCTAATAACAACAGATACACTTAAAACAACTAGAAAGCACGGAGCTATTAGATCCATAGATCCCGATCAAACTATATTAAAATCTGAAACTAATCTTAAGAGAGTGCCTGTATCTAGCAGAAAATTGAATTTGCAAGAAAAATTACTGCCCAGGCCCATCCAAATTAAACCTTTTAGAGCAATAATCCATACTAGGTCGATAATGCCTCTAGTTTCTATCAGTTCAAATCCCGGTACTAAGGCAGAATATCTAAATACAATTATCTCCAAAACCACAATTACTAGCCCCGAATCTAAAAGACATTTAGATAGAATAGTAAATGATAATAAAAAGATTAAACGAGTCTATAGCACACCTACAGTTTATTCAACAAGCACACAGAAACAAAGAAAAGTATTCACAGGGATTCCAGCGAGTACAAAGTATGAATATGCTAGCAGTGAATCACCTATAGCTCTGAAAAATAGAATGGTCGATGGAAATAGCCCACAGGTAACAAATGGAACAATGGTGAAAACCCCGACAAGCGAGTTAAAAGGAAACGTGTGTAAATGTATTAAGAATAATTTCAGTAAAATTAAAAAGTGCTTTAATAATTGTAAATGCAAAACTTCCGGATTTTTCTCGGGGGTTCTCACTAACATTCGTAGCTTTTTCTGGAAAGTTATACAAGTTGTTGGAAATTTTGCAAGCTCAGTTGGGAATAAAGTCAAATCTATTGGCGATTACGTAGGAAAAAAAATATTCTCTAAAGACAAGCAAACAGAAAATTCAAGAATACCAAATGCTCAAACAACTCTTGCCGACGCTACCTCAACAAAAACCTTACACCTAACTCCAACAAAGACAACTAGAGTATATAATAAAAGAATGGCAGCATCGCTCACAGTAAGTAACGGAGGCGTGATAAAGGTGAAAATACCATCAAGTCTTACAACTAAAGTTATTAAAAAAGGCTTAAGGTTTGTAACCATAGTATTAGAGGTTTAACTGCGTTTATTAAATATGAATGGTGGCTCAATGTAGCCATTATGATTTTTTACACAGAAAAATTTACCTAGAACATTTCTTATTATAGTTTTACTCGCTATTAGATACATTTCGAACATTTTAATATTTTCTTATAAAATAATATAAATAATATTTTTAAAAATTATAAAAAATTAAAAGGCAGTATAAATAAATCTGGTAACATCTAAAACCTAATAGATTTAACCCTTTTTACTTGTACAAAATAACTCAATCAAGCTTCTCATACTTATCGGAAAACACACACGGATAGTGGCTATAGAATTTTTTATATATATTAAGCAAACTATTTTTAATTGAATAAAAATGCTAAAACTATAGTCAATGAAATAGAATCGACAATTATTAGTTACAAAAATATATAATAATAAACTGTTATATTATTTTTCAATATTGCTGGATTACGTATATAATCACGAAACATTTTCTATTAGTTAAGGTGAAAGGAAAAAAGATATAGAGTAAACAAATTCTTTAAGAGTAATTATAAATTTTATTAAGATAGAAGTAAAAGATGTACAGTTTTCATATTAGAAATAATGATGCATCAAAAATATTCGACTTAGCTTGAATGTGGATTGTTTTCAATCACACAAAATGAATTTACTTTTATAGAAATTTATTAGTGTGACGCAAATTTAAGCGAAAAATTTATAGGTTTTAGTTTAAACCTAAAGGGATAAGATTTAAATAATTGGTTTTGACTTTATAAAAGCTAGCAAAAATAAATAAATTAGTATATCATATTCTGCAGCAGCCTAAACCTTACAAAATTTAGCGTATTAACCCTTTCACGGGCAGTAGACTATTTTTGACCTGCCAATTATATCCAACTGTGTTCAAATAAAATATTATAATTCGTAATCCATAAGAAATATTGGTTAAAAATATTTTATCAGCAAATAATTAATGCGCTTTTAAATAATAACAAATCAATAAATTCAATTTTTTATGAGTGTTGGACGGGAAAGGGTTAAAACATAAGGCTTGCAAGATTTTAGAATTAAAAAAATTTATACATAAAAGAAATCTAATGTCGTTATAACATAGCCAACGGTTGTCCATAAAAAAATTTTATCCAGGTAATTGATAATATCACGAGTATTGGCACACTAAAGACAAATCAACATAGTGTTCTCAAAAGAATATAATATTATTGGCGGGATTTTTTTTTTTTTGCGATAAATTACTATTTTTTTTTGAAGATTCATAGGCGATTTTTCGCTAATAATATATTCTTTATAAATTCTAAAATTTCTTTAATGGCCAAGTATTAAATTGCCATAGTAAAGAGGATAACCCATTAATGAATCTTTAAATAATTCATCACGCTTTATCTTCAATTCATTGATATTCATCACAGCAAACTTATATGTTTAAATTCTGCGCAATATTATACGATATTCATAATGATTTCAATTAGACGTTTTGCGACAGAAGCGCAAAAAAGTGTTGCCAATTTAAAAAACGGAATAAAAAGTCAGATCAATATTGTTGGTTCGCTTAAATGCTCTGATAATAAAAATAATTCTGTCGGGAATTTGAAGATAAACGATACTATAGAAGTTCCTAAAGATGGTAATATTGTTGCAAACGTAAAGTTTAAAAAATCTAAAAAGAAATTTGAAAAAATATCATCGATCAAGGTTAATGACTCTGTAACACCTTCGCTTGGAGTCTGGAGAGCTATTAAGCCCATGAAGTATACCCTTGCAAGTAAATTTTCCAGTTTTTTATACGTTATTTACAATGAATAATTTCTTTACAATACATATACTAATATCGTAAACTAGGTATTAACAATGATGCCCATGAAAAAGTCCCTAAGTTAGCTCATGGCTTGGATGAAATTTTATTCAAATCAGGATACCATTTCTTAAAAAATCCAAAAAATGGAAGTTATAACTACCCCCCATTCCTAAAATCTATTACTCAGCCAGAAGACTTTGACTATTCAAAGTTAACGCCTTTTATAAAACCTTCTGATGATTTGGTAATTAAATAGTTTTTATAAGAATTTGATTTTTTAAATCTTTCCTAATAATTACCTTTCATTTAATTATAGAAATTACAAAAGCACGCAACAAACCTTAAAAAGAGGTATGTAGGATCGACCTCATCTATGACTGGAGCAATGTCGCAGCTATACTTTTTGATATCCAACTTTAAAAACGCAGATACTCTCAAATTCTCTAGCGCTTTTGCTAGCGAGGTAATATTAAATACTTATATTTTTTTCTTTTGGTTTTATATTAATATTATCTCTATTTAAATACTCTTTCTTGTACTACAGCCAAAAAAATTCACCAGAGCTACTCGGTTTCCTGCTAGTATTAAACTAACGCTAAAAAATAATGTATACTCAATTGACGCTGATAAATCATTTGATTTTGGAAATAACATTTTACTTCATTTGGTAAGCTTTCCCTAGTTAATTGAAATTCTTTTGCTATAAAACGTTAACATTATTAAAAGTTGTAAACCTAACTCATTACATGATATTTTTTGCTGCTTTTAAAATTTGATTTTTAGGGTAAATCCATGGAAAAAATGCTTGTTTCAGAGCAAAATGATTATGAAAAGTTTATTAAAGCTAGCCTAGTTGAACCAAACGATAATACAGAAGAATCTTACATTTACAGCACCTTTAATGATTTTTTACTAAGGTCGCAGCTTGATTGCAAAGATCAACGCCTAAAAAAGGTTACATTTGACTTAAAAACTAGGGCTGTAGTGGCAGTTCGTATGGATGTAGAAAATTACAAGGTAAAACTTCAATCTCCGTTATTATTTTTTGTATTCACTATAAATCATTTGAAGTATATTCACCTTAAATATGTTACTTATGGCTATGATATACTATAATAGGAAACTAGAGGATACCAAATAACTAAAGATGTTGGTTTACTTCAATCTTTTGAGCGTGAATATTATGACTTGGTTAGATCTGCATTTTTGAAATATAATTTTCAAACACGAATTGGTCACATGGATGGTGTTTTTGTTGCATATCACAATACTGCTTCAATTTGCGGATTCCAATATATCTCTACAAAAGAAATGGATAGGAGATTGTATGGAAACTCTTTAACTGGAAACTATAGCTTTAACTCCACTTTAATCTTGCTCAATGAAATACTAAATACTATTACAGCAGAAATTCCGGATAAGGTATTGTTTTTATGTTTTACTTTTTTTAATAAAAATTAAACTACAAGGAACTCAAAAATATATTACATTCCACCCACCCTAAAATATTTATGCATAAATTTTTTTTTTGTGCTAATAACTTTAAAACATTATTCACGTTATAGGATTTGATTTTGTCTTTTTCTGCGAACGAACCGACACAAAGTCTATCCCTCTGGGTCGAAGGTCTAAGCTCTACTCAAAATAAAGTTTTGCCTGATAACGATTCTAATTCATCCCTTATAAATACTGAAGCTAAAAAATCCAAACTATCATATCCTGAAAACCCAGACCTATCAGAAAACTCGAACAAAGACTCCTTGCAAGATATAGAAATAGAAATTGATCCTAATTCTGATATTCGTAAATATACCATTAAAGTGCGCACTTTTATAAACGATGAATTGATCAACGGCGAGTATATGCTCAATTCAAATAGGGACAAAGCTGAATGTGACTGGAGTATAACTCAAGAACTAGTCAGTGAACCTCACAAAGAATATAAAATTTTTAGGAATAAGCAAAGAACATATTTTACTCGCGGTAGGTCCAAAGATAAAGTACCATCATTTGTAAAAATGCTGCGAGAAATCAGTAAGAGATGCCAGCAAAATACGAGTGAAATTTAGCTATACATACAATTTAGCTTGTAAAATAACAATTAGTCGTTCATGTTTGCATTGCAACTTTTAGGATTAATAGCAATTCTTTTTAGCTTTTTTCAAAAATACAAACAAAAAGATACATAATGACCCACGTTGTGAAAACAAAAAAAGGACTATTTAACTGAAATTTTAATTCTTTCGAGTTTTTTACGGAATTATTGCACGTTTTTCATTCTATAAATTCTTATTTCTTAAAAATACATTTATTACATTTCTTAAATAATATAAAATCCAATAAATTTAATACAATCTGAATAAATTTATGACTCTTTAATATTTTCGAGACAGATTTTTCCCTCAGATATTGTTACATATTTTTGTATATTACTGTTATGCTTATTGTATGAACTACTTTTTTAATAAAATAATAAATATTATAATATTGACAATAAATCATAAACAAAATTGTTGCAATTTTACAACAGCAAAAGAAAAATCAAATACTTTTAAATATTTTTACTCGGCATACATATAAAAAATACTTGATATTCATAGTTTTCTTTAAATCAATAAATAGATTTAAATAGTGACCATTAGGCTTTTCTAATTCTTGTAAAATAGAATGTGCTCATTTTCAAATCATAACCTAATTTTAATTAATAAAAAAATTATAAAAAACAAAAAGATTTATTTTCTTATCTAAAAGAAGTATGTATCTTTCATTGATAAACAATTTAGCTTTATATCTTACTCTTCATTATACCCTATTTAATTTTAGAATTTAATTCATCTATTTTCTCGCGTTATCTTTTTAATGTACAATACTTTTTTTTCTCAATTTATAAACAAGCTTAGATGTTTTTTTATCTTGGATTTTTTTTATCTAAAGCTTGGAATTTTGGAAATTATCGCAGCAATATTTTGGTTTTATTATTTTGAAATCATTGTATATTTTTCAGAAAGACTTCATTTCTTTTTGTTTTTTTTTTCCCAGAGTTCATTAAACATAATTTAAAAGTATACAAACAGAAAGACTTTATTACCAATAAAATTCTTTTTTTAAAAAAATCTTGACAATAATGACAGAGGGTTAAATTTTATTTTTTGAAAGATATCTATGAACGGAGCATTGTTGAATTTTCAAAATATATCCTCTTTAAAAATTTACACACAGAATAAATGAGTTTGAATTTTTTTTGATAAGCCGTATTTGGCAATATATCGTTAGCCCCAAACATATTACTGAAATTTGTTTCAGATTTTAATATATAAATAATTTATGCCTGTTATTATTATTATTACTACTATTACTATTATTAAATTTTCCGTCAATAATGTTTTATTTTAATGATTTTTTAAATTATTGATAAAAAATAGTAACTTGATAGTATAATTCCTACTTTGTTGAACTTGGATTATTGTTGTATTAATGAATAAACAACTCGTGAATAATATATTTGCTTTTGTTCATATTTTAGACATTTGTTGTTTTTATTTAATCTAAGGTCTATAAAATCAGTTATTAATGATATTATCGTTAAAGTGTTTAATCTGGCTAGTAAAAAAAGAAGCCCTAAAGTATACTAATAATTCAAATTAAAATTTTTATTATATATTAATTTTCTCCTCACTCATTAAATTCGATATTAAACCATTAAAATAAGCTCAAATATTAGAAATGCGTATTGATTAGAATGTATTGGCCAAACAGAGAATTTTAATATTCTTCAATTCAATATATAAAATTATTTATAATTTTTTTTTTGAAATGTATTGCTACTTTAATTCACGAAATAATAAGTTTTGTTAATCGCGTACTAAAAGAATTAACAATGTATCGTTACATAAAAAATAATAGTTAAAACAAAAAATTAAAAAGTTGAAATAAAAAGATTAAAATATCAATTGGATTGTTAGCTTTGGGGATATATTACAATCTCTTTAGATGGTATTAGCAAGAGGCTAATAATATATATAAAACTAAAATAAATAATAGGTATAAAAAGAACTTATAGCTTTTAATATATGATATTGCCAATTGTTATAAAACCTGTATATTTATAACATAGTAAATATAAATTATTGTTTTTATTATTCCTAAAACATAGTATTTAAAAGCACTATAATCCTTGGATTAAAAAAATACATTCTGAATTTTGTAAAAAAAATTTTCTTTACCTGCTTGTATATAAAATAGGGTCAAAAAAAAATTTTTTTTCAATTTAAAAATAAGATTACAGTTTTTTTTATATTTTAAAACTCTCCAATTTTAGAGATTTTGTATTTTGGTTGAAATTATATTTATATATTCTGAAGTAGCTGGTATATTTTTTTAAAAAAAAATCGAGAAAATTTTATCAGCATTAAAATTTTTTTATAAAAAAAAATACATTTTCTATATAGTATCAAGATAGTACAATAATATTATTTTAAAAGCTAAACGAACTAAAATAATTTTGATTTTCTAATATATCTACGACTGTATCTATATACTTTAATAAAAAAATAAATTTTAAACGATGTTTTTAGCTGTGGTAATAAAGTGTATGTTGATTTTTGCTTCATTGGCATTTGGTAAAATCTATATCATTCAGCCGACTATCAAAGATACATGGAAAGCAGGATCATCGTACTTAATAAAGTGGAAGTAAGTCATTATGTGGTGATTTTTATAATAAACCAAAATTTTGATATTGATAAAATTGGAATTATAGTAATATTCATTAGAATAATGCATTTTTTTAATTTTTATAGCATCTATTAATTTAAACTTGGTGCTTTATATAATTTTTTGGGTAATTAATTTTATAAATTACTATTAGGAACGATTTTGGCTCTGATGTTACAGATTCGAAAATCAGGATAGATTTGCTAGAAGGATCCAACCCTTCCAACATGCAGTTTATACAAACTATTTCAAAGAAATACGACTCTGGCTTACTTCAGTACTCTTACACGTTCCCAGCAAATTTGAAACCAAGCAATTATTACAGTATTCGTATAACCACCGATATTCAAGCAGATAGCGGATATAACCCAGATGCAAATTTTTATAGTTCATACTTTGCGATTTCTAACGATAGTTCAAATCCTTCATCTAATGGTGCTAATTCAAAGAATAGCAGCGAGGCATCTAATAATTCTAAAAACCAGCTGAATGAAAATAATTCAGGAACTCTGAAGTCAAATACGGGATATCCAAAAGATTCAAGTGATGGCAATGATAGCGCTAGCAATAGCAAGAATGGAATTAATTCTGAAAACATTTTCGGCACTGATGGATCTCCTAAAAACAAGAAGAACTCGGGATCAGCCAGCGAGAACGATAGCCAAAGGAATACTCAAGGCAACGATGAGTCCGTAGATCCCAAAATGAAAGATAAACTCGACACGCAGAGCATAACGATAATTGATGTCGGTTCAAAAGGGCTAGCTGCTAAACCTGGATGCATAACTTTCGCTGCTGCGATATCTATATTACTTTCCGCTTTTTTTTAGCCTAAACGTCATATATTACTACTTTAATCATTCTTTATATAATTAATGTTTTTTTTATGCTATACTTTTCAAGCATTTAAAATCTTATTCACAAACTAAAAAAATTAAATAAAAACTTATCGTCCTATATTCCTCTGAATTTTTATATAATTGATTCAATTTTCTATTTAAAAAGTATGTCAATCTTATTTAGCTATCATGTCTAGTCAAACTGATGCTCATTCTAATATATTGATTTTTGTCGGATGACACCATATCTTGAATAGAAATAAGTTTCAAAGGATATTTTTATAAAATTATTAATTGCATTTAGAAAGACTTTGACACCTTTTTGATAGCTTTTTTATACCAATTGGTTAATTTTCTCCTTTTATTGCATTTTGACATAATATTTTCCTACCATTTCCTCTTCTTTTTTTTTCATATTTAAATAATTTAGCTCTTTTTACTTAGGTTTGACATCAAAATATATAAT